>JAQJVL010007068.1:0-25683 GCA_035578905.1 Stictocephala bisonia | reverse complement strand
TAACTTTAGTAGCCACCTAACCTAACCTAGCCGTAATTGCGAAAAAAAGTATTGCTAGTGAAATAATGGAAAAAGCAATGGTAGTGAATTAATGGAAAAGATCCCAGCTCTATTTTTAGAATACTGAATTGCAGCAAAATTATTGTGATTCATTTGTAAGTATAATATCAAAATAGAATGCATAAACTCAATTTAAAACTACAAGTAGCCTAATCAGTGTCATAATAGACTGAGTTGTTATCTACTTCACACATATAACCAACATTGGGCTTACATTTCGAGAATTATCTTTTAGGTTCAAGAAGGTAAATATTTTCACTGACAGAATTTACATAAATATTCACATTGAAAGAATAAATAGATCTTTATTACAATATTTTCTTTAGTGAACATTTGTTTTATTTTATTTATTTATATCTGGAATAATTGTGAGTTTTATGTATGGGTTGATTTTATGAATGGCAGCCTCATTCATGAAACTTCAGTAAGAGAGATAGAAAATGTTGGGGTAAGGACACTGGCCTCTAATTTTTCCGCTCATAGCTTGCCTCATACTCAACCAATTTGAGCAATCAAAATAATTTATAAAGTGTTTCAAGACTTTTCTCAGCTAAGATTTATTATATATTATTTACTTAAAATAATTCATTGCTTGTTACTTGCATTCAATCTTAATGTTTCGTTTTATGTTTATATTTTTATTTCAATCTAAGAAAGATTTTACCCATACACATACAAAGGTAGTAACCCACCTGCCCACCCATACACAAACAGTGGTAGTAACCCACCTGCCCATCCATACACATACAGTGGTAGTAACCCACCCGCCCACCCATACACATACAGTGGCAGTAACCCACCGCCCACCCATACAAATACAGAGGTAGTAACCCATCCGCCCACCCATTACACATACAGTGGTAGTAACCCACCCGCCCACCCATACACATACAGTGGTAGTAACCCACCTGCCCACCCATACACGTTCAGTGATAGTAACCCACCAGCCCACCCATACAAATACAGAGGTAGTCAATTGTTCATATTACAGGGGACTGGCTTCTTTTAACTGGTAGCATATTTTGCTAAACTTACAACAATGGCCAATACAATGTATTTAGTCTATGGCTATATTACTATTACTGATTGATATTTGTACACTATGTAAAAGATGTTGTTTTTCTTGAGATTAAAATACACTGAGATTGAATTTATTGCCTCAATTGACATCAAATAGTTACTATGAGATATTTACTAATGTTATATAATGGTATTGCAATGGAAAATAAATATATGAATGGTAAATATCAGAACTATTATCAACACATTGTTCAACAAAGAACGTAGTTGATGTTACATTTCAGATTTAAAGGTGTCAGTACCTTCAAGCTTGTTTGGTAAGGAAATAATTTTAAACTATTCAGTGCCAAGGTCCGATTTATCGGATATGTATTGCAAGCGACTATAAGCTTTATTGTATTTTGAAACATGTCTCCATATTGTGCTTGTGCCTTACACTACTGGTTGTATATTTAAGATAGCTAACTTGGTGCTGTTACTGGTAGTACCAACTATGGTAGCATAAACCATTCCGCATCGTCCAGTTTGTCAATATTAAACCGATTCGACATGGTGGTCGAACGATTAATGTATCAAAGTGTACAGAGTGAAACACTGTCTCTCATTCATCTTGTGTCAACACACAGTGAATAACTAACTCAACGGTATCTGGATGTGATCCGCAATGATATTAGAGATCCGAGTAGAATGTTAAAAGAATTGTTTAAACATTAATAAATTTCTTCTACAAGATCTAATTTTAGAGGAATTAAATTGACCAACTATGCTTTTATGACCTGTTGACACACTTATGAAATTTGACACACTTTTACCTATACTCTGAGAGACAACGCACATAAATTATTGTTACGGATCACGGCAGTCATCATCGACACTGCCCCTAAGTCATTGTGCCCCATCCCTGCACAGGTAAACGCTCGCGGGGCCAATCCCAGTCCTTCAGAAAGGTCTGGAATGGCAGATCATTCGCCTGTAGGTGAATCGAGTCCTTTCTTTAAAGTTGAAAAGTTCTAGATTGTTTTCCAGGATAGCTATCGCTAGTTCCAGAATCTTCTGGGTTTCCACCTCTGGGTCATATAAAGACACTCATCAGCCAACCTGACAGTAGACAATTTTCTTTATTTACATATTCATAGAGAATAGTACATGCGTCAAACAAAAGATTTTAGATTGTCAAAGTTATACAATGCACAAGTTTTTTTTTCATAGTTATGTAATAGAAAGTTGTCATTTTGATGTCCAGAGAAAGCTCTTGTTGGCGGCGGCACTGTGTCAGGTGTTCAGGGATTCTAACTCTGAGTAGTAGGGTCTTTCTTGGAGCAATTTCGTTAGTTGGTTCTTGAAACATGAGGTGGCTGGCTTCTTAGATGATCGGACAAGTGGTTGAAGAACAGCACTCCTTTGTATGAAGGTTTCTTATCAAAAAGCGTTAGGTGGTGTAGTGGCAGGGTGAAATTTGTGTCATGTCTTGTGTTGTATGTATGTAGTTCATGATGTCTTAACTGTTGTGAGGTGACTGCATGCAGAATGGTTTCCCGAATGTAGAGTGATATTGTTGTGAGGATTTTTAGTTGTTTAAAGGATTCCCGGCAACTTTCTTGGTAGTGTAGTCCTGCTAGGCATCTGATTGCTCTTTTTTGTAGGATAAGGATCTTTCCCATGTTGGATGCTGATGTTCCTCCCCATGACACTATTCCGTATCTTAAGTGCGTTTCAAAAAGAGCAAAGTAGGCAACTTTAGCTACCTCCAGGCCACATATTTGTTTGATTCTACGAATTACATAATTACTTGAAAGTTTCTTGCAAAGTTGGTCGATGTGTGGCTTCCATGAAAATTTTGAGTCAATTGTGATACCTAGGTATTTGGTTATGCTGCTTACTTCCAGGTCGGCGAGAGGTGCTAAGTTTGTAGTTTTATTTTTTGTGTTAAAAACTATTTGTACTGTTTTATTTTCATTTAAGACTAGGTCATTGTTTATACGGTATTGTTTAGCTTGTCTAACGCATGCAATAGTATTTGTTTCAAGCATTTCAGTAATTTTGTTGGACTGTAAGAGTATCAATTAAGGATCTAATTGGCAAGAAAGAGTAGAGATCAATGAATGGCAGCATTGTAGACCGAGGTAAATTGAGATTGTTCGATATAATTTGGTTGGCACACAGATAAGCAATTCTGTTGAAACTGGTACGTGAAGTTTGTGTAGTTGTAAAAATGAAGTCTCAAACAATGAAAAAACAAAATACATGAAAGGTGATTTACCAACTTCTAAGAAACCAGTCAGTGTGATGATGGGGCCACAGATGAATGGGTGATAAAGCAGTGATTTATGAAACAGAACCTGACTTTAAAAAAATGAAACGAGATGAGGGGTGTTGCGTCTACCTGTTGCTAGACATACAAAGACAACTGAAGATGGTCACAAAGTAAGGTCTTTCAAAATGTTTCAGATCTGCAGACACGGCTCAAGTTCATTCAATAAGATTCTAACTATTTGTGAAGAGTTAATGTAACTAAGCACAGGACTAGAAAACTTCTCTTACAGCATTCAAAGTAGACAGGTCGGCTGCTTGAAGCCATATGTTCGACTTGGAACAGCTCATGACGGTGTGGCCATGAATCTTTTAATGAACAGGTTTGAGGGGAATATGAAGACTGATAGACCGACCAAACAGGGAGTTTGTTCGCCATTGAAACATTCAGTATAAGATTATGATTCTATAGTACCCATGAACCATGGTGCTACCAGGTCGTCATGTGTACCAAGTCCAAGAGTAGAAGACTGCAACGTCTGAAGTTGAACAATCAGAAGTGTATCGAAGGGATCATGAACGAGTATTTCATTGACAAACAAAATTATCTACTGTTTCCATTCCTAATGGTACATTATTTGTGCCACAGTTGCTTACACATTTTTGTCCCCAGAACTTGTCCTACGACAGGCTGCAGACCGTTTCCAATCAGCAACATGTACCAGCACATGATTAATGACTTGTTGAGTGACAAATTTGTAGCTATGGAAAGAGGAGCCCTCTGACAAAAAAACCTGTGCATAAACGTTTTTATCTTCTTACATTGAAACATTTGAAACTAAAAACAATAATCGTAACTGACATGGGAATGGTAAGATCAGTTTAACCTTATGCTATGGACGAACCACTTTCTTAATAATCACAGTAAAAATTTTCCTGCATTCATTATTAGTTAACTTATCAACTTGTCTTAAATGGACAGAACATGCAGATTTTTTGGCCTCTAGAATTACATCTAGTGTTTATGTCTTAAGGAATTTATCAGGATATTGTCCAAGCTGGCTTATTTTAGTCTGTTTGAGGGACTGTTTAGGTATTCTATACTGCTTTGGGACTCGTTAAGCAAATTGAATCTTCAAAGAATTATTATATTCAATTTAAATATTCAAAAGAAGAAAGTTAAGTGTGTGGCTGGATTAAAACCAACTGATTCTTGTTTTAAAAAATGTAAGGAACTTCAAATTTTGACATTACCTTCTTGCTCGAAACAATTGCTTATGTTAAAGAAAACAATGTGATATCGGCTTATAAACATAATTACTCTACTAGATATAAAAGTATAAATCCGTCCATTCAACACTAAAAAGAATGTTTTAAACTAAACCAGTTTATGTAGGATTAAATTATTTTTGTCAATTGGCATCACACATTAAAGAGATAAATAATATAGTCAAATTTAAAAATGAACTGAAATTATTCTTCTTAAAGAAATGTTACTATGATCTTCCTGACTTCTCCTTAGACATTCCTGAATGTAATTTCTGAGCCTTTTCCTATTTTTTCCTCTTTACCTTAATGGTCAGAAGAAGATTGTATGCAAGATTAGAAGAAGATTGGATGTGCCAATTTGGATGCAGGATTGATTTTCAAGACGGATATTATGCCATAAGAATAAGGTGGTCTACGGGATTGACTTCGGAGGTATAAGGTAGGTATGTTATTAGTTTAAGGTATGTATACACTTGCTTAAAAATTCCTTTATTTTGATCACAAGAGGGTCCAGTCAAGATTTAATTTTATGAAATCATACTTTATATCAGTTTAAAAAAATATTGAACGTTAAAAATCGGATAACCTACTTTTAGCAAATAATATATTAACTATGTACTTTCTTGCCAACTCTGAAAATACAATTTCTTGTTGAAAAAGTGGTGAAATATCAGTTTATATCTCTTGAGGAGGTTGATTTCAACCAAGAAAAACTCAGTTTTCACAGAAAAATCGAAAACCAGTTTTTTATCTGATAGTGAAAACCCCAAATCTTTTTAAATCTTTATTTTTCATCAATTCTTTTAACCATTTTACATATTTTTATGCTCAACACGATTGTGTGATAGGTTTTTCAATAAAATTATTTTTTTTTTCGGCCCGAAAATACACTTTTTACTGACTTAACCAAACATAATATAACTTATTATAACTGTCTATTTACTCAACATAAATTAGTAATTTGCACTAAATTCGGATGCCTGGCCTCCATGATGACCTACCAGTCATCTCTCCGACAGGAATATAGGTGAATTCTGTTTTTGGAGTTAATAGTTGATACATTATATATAATGATCGCATGATAGCCATTAATCCCAATTTGCCACGAAATAAGTTTTTACATTACATCTCGAGAAATAACTTTCATAGACCAAAATAATTTTTAAATTTGTATTTTCAAAATAAACATCAAAATAACAAAAATTTTAATAGAATTTAAGTTAAATTAATGAAAATATATCAAATATATAAGTTTTAACATTAGTTTTTTTCAAATATTTCAGTAAAATATGTAATTTCCACTGAATAAAAAGTATATCTCGTGAAAATATAGCCAATTATTGACCCATTTCAGGGTATTTTTGAATTTTATTTAGTGGTTAAGAAACTGCATAAATACCAATAGGCCTAATATTATGTACATCCTTGTACATTTCCATGAGACTTTATACATTTCCATGAGACTTTAAGCACTAACACGGAATTGAGAAGTTTACTGGTCTAAAACAATTATTTACTTAAATAACACAAAAAAATACTTTTTGTATAGCAGCCATTGAACTATGAAAATAAACACTAGATATAGCGTAGAACTAAAACATAAAATTGCAGGTAGGCCTACTACCACTGGAGGGACAGCCAGGATGGTGTTCAAGAGGCTAGACTCCCCATTTTAACGTAAACCACAAATTTTGTTGACGATATTTTGGATTAGTATAAGTTGGATCAGATTTGGTAAAGTTAAGTGAAAAGTGTTCTTTTTAGGCTGTAAAATCCATTTTTCATTGCAAAACCAATTGTATACTTGTAATCACTGTAAAACCAACCAGTAATTACGCACTTTCTTGCCACATCTGAAAACGCACTTTCTTGTTGAAAAATTGGTGAAATGTGAGTTTTATCAAATCTTTTGAATAGTTTTATTTCAACCACGGAAAACATGTTTTTTAGTGAAAAATCTAAAAAACTAATTTTTTATAAGATAATTAAAATAACTGATAATAAAAGATGATTAAAATACCATTTAAATAAACGGAAATATGTCAAAAATACTAGAAGTTGTGAAATTGTTTTTTTTTCTAATTTTTTGGTAAAATGTGTGATGTCCACGGAATAAATAGCATATCTTGTGAAAATACAGCCAATTTTAGAGCCATTTCAAGCAAAATTTTCGAATTTTGTTTGGTGGCAAGAAACTGCATGAATACCAAACAACCCATTTAGTACAACACATTTCTTAAACAATTATAGCTAAGTGTATTAAGTTATTAAATGTTGTTTTTATTTTGCCCGTTTAAAAAGAGTTCACCAATTTCTGTGCAAAAAATAGCAACCTTTCTTAATAGTATAAGCTCATTTTTGCCACTACTTTAAAAAAAATTTGTAATTTCAGAAGCATCTAGAGAGTACATAGTTGTTACAACAAATAAATCAACTGCTTACCTTCCAATCAACATGTGAAGTATTACTTTTTACACCCATCAAGTTGTGCACAGACTTTTGTCCTCTCATGACACATTCTACTAGTTTATCTGTACTTTTATTTACAAATGTCCTCAAAGAGTTATTTTTATTTAGAACATTAGTCAACTCGTTACTCACTACTATGTTAAACATTTGAACACAATCATGAGTTAGCTGACTGTATTTTGAATATTTCTCTATCCTCCTCTTACAGACATGGCCAACACTGCAAGCAGTTTTGGCTATACTGGCATCATTTTCAACAGAAACATGATTGGGAAACTCTGGAAACTTTGGCAGCTCCCTTTCTGGATTAAATGCAACATTATTGTTTTCATTACTAAAAAGAAATATTGGTTTTGTTTCTTCAGTTTGGGGGTACATTCTTCCTGGAGTTGATCTTTTTATAATTCCATGAAAGTGACTATCTCTAAATAAAAGAATTTGATTTTCAACAGGAACATCAGTTTGATCTCTAACTTGAAGCTGAAATTCATCGTATGTTTCTTCAGGATGAAAGTATATTCGAATGCTTTGAACTTTGTTCACGTTATATACATGGATGAGCTTGCGATTCAAAATATTGGTAACCTCAGTAAAAAATCGATCAAAACTCCAAATTCTTTGAGAGTCTACTTCCAAAAGACCTGCAAGTAAAGGTGTAACATGTTTTTTTAATCCAGTGGTTAGCTGACAATTATTAGGGAGATCTCTACACCAATCAATAGGACCATTTTCTGAGGTTTGCGTTCCAGCAATAACACCTGATGCTTTTTTGGTTGTGATATAATACATTGTTTCTTTATTCCTGCGACCTCCATATGGTCTGAATGGTAGATTTCCAGTAGCAACATGATATAAAGTAACACCAAAAGACCAAAGATCCACAGTTGCTCCAAACTTTTTCCCTGCAGGTTTTCGAAGCACAGCCTTTTCATACATATCAGGATGCAAATATTCTTCTGTTCCATATAATGACATGAACTGTTGATCTTCTTCTAATTCCCTAGCAGCACCAAAATCAGTAAGTTTATAAATTGTTCGCCCATCATCTGATATAAATTTCATTATATTGCCTGGCTTTAAGTCTCGGTGCACTAAATTATTATCACGCAAGTGCTTCATACCTGCTGAAAGATGTTCAAGAACAAGTAAAAATTCTTCTTCAGGTAATCCATATGTATTTTCTGGATCATCGAGAATATTGAACAAACTTCCTCCAGTGCAAAGTTCCATTACTATGACTTTGCCTCTACCTTCTTGCTCTTCTTCAATTGCCAATAACTTCACTATATTTTCATGTTTAACTTTTTTTAAAACCTCAAATTCCCTAAGCTGAACATCATGGGGTCTTAAATGACTTTGCTGATTAAAAGTTTTGACAGCAACTGGTTCACCATTGTTTTTGTTTACCCCTTGAAAAACTGCTCCAGTTGCTCCTTTACCCAAAACACTTGTAGTGCACCATACATAATTTGTTGAACCTCTTAAAAACGACATTGTTCAAAAGAAACAGCAGTATATTTCCTAGTAATTATTCAATGATAAGTAAGTAACAATTGGGTACTTACAAATAGTATATAAACATTACTTTCATTATCACAATAATTTTCATTCATAGGAATACACAATTTTAGGTTAACCACAAACTCACCTTACACAGAAAAAATCACAATAAATGAATAACACTGATTGAAAAAAATGTTTTACATATTACGTTGCTTCAAGAATACATTTATAGATAACTGCTAAAGCTCTCCTTATCATCATATCAGATTCAGATTAATGCAATGTTTATGTTGACAATGTCAGTTTTTTGTTATTACCCGTTTGACAGTGGGATCATCTTGTATGGTGTAATAGAGTAAAATTATTCATAGAGTAACAAGCCACATGATAACAAAATACCAGGCAGTTTATTATTTTATCCAATGGACGTATCACATTTTACAAATATTGTAAAATAAACACAAACAACTTAATCTAAAAATAATTAACTATGCAATAAAAAATGAATATGCAATAATGAATGAAGATGGCTAATTAGACTGAGACAAAACAATAAATGAAAAATCAGCAATTTGAAGTAACATAAATATTAGGAGTAAGATAACTATGAGTACCAAACACGATACAATAACAAAGCATAAGACAAGTAGGTACAGGTGTTGGTATTACCATAGACCTTCTATTATACTTACTTATATACGCTATTAACTAACTTCTATAGATTTATTAGAAAGCATAATATTATGTTTACTTTCCAATTTTAATTGCAATGCAACGTAGGTTGTTTAAAAAATAAAGCTTATGGGGGCAATTATCATTATTAATAAAAAATGCAATTGTTAGATTACAAATTCAAATTAATTCAAAGCGTTTCATAGTCGTTAATCGACAAAGCTGTATTATACATAGTCAATAATAAAATTAGTAAATAAATTCTCTGGAAGTAATCAGGATCTGTTTCAGACATCTAGCAACTGTAATAAGAGTCAATATGGTTGCAGAGTCAGTATACCTAAAGCAAATATCTTTGTTAGGTAAAATGTTTCTGCCGAGTAACCGGCATGTAACCACCCGGTTGTTCAACCCTAAATTTCCCATCTGCTGCCTTCCCTTCCTGTTCGGCAGTCTCACTTTCTCCTTCTCGTGGATCAAAACGCCACCCAGAGGAACAACCACTTAGGTTGACACTTTTATGACGGTCTGTGCCTGACCTGACGGATCGAAACTCCTACACCCAAAAAGATTGTTGGTAACGCAACCGCATATAATAGTCATGAAAGGTCGTATGACAAAGAGTACTTTTTTTAGTTATAACACTAAAAACAAACGATTATGCTAATAACATGAGTTTTAAAACATGCTAAATATTAATAAGCTGGCTGTAAATAAACGTTTTTTTTTTTTTTTTTTTTATTAGCGCATGCTAGAAAAACACATCTTCTTGATAATATACTGGGTAGGCTACAAACATCCTGTTTGTCCTATAAACGTTACATATACGGGAGAAAATTCGTAAAATACATTTTATTCAAGCATTATTTAAAACCCAAAATATTGTAGAACAATCCTGGAATTAATTACATGTAGTTATACTTTTTCTGTTAACTATAACCATAACTTGTATCGTAATAAATACAAAAACATAATATAGACACTTTAAATTAAGTTAAACTTTTTACAAAAATAAATGTTCAATAAGTGTTAAATAAACTTACCTGGTTCTGCAATATGTTTATTAAAAACTGGCACAACAATAGCAAATCCAATGTAAACAGAAATGGATATAGTTTAAAGTCTCTGTGCTGGACTCTAATTCCCACCGTTCCCACGTATCGAGCGGGAATGTGAGGAGGAAGAGACCGCCATTAAGTTACATCACAGGTCTAATTTCTGAGCTGGCCAGTGAGGAGCATGGAGTATAAGATTGTTTATAATGGTTCTTACTAGTTTGCTCTGCCTCCACTCTGATTTTTACAGTCTTCAATTTTCTGGTTGGGATGGGACTGTCTGGTATAATAGAAGGTCTATGCTTATATATACTAACCAGTTATAACTGTTACAACATTATTTTTTTAATGCTAAATACATGCCTAGTTGTTAATCATTATATACTTATAATTAATAACAAAAGTTACTTATTAAAATTGGTTCATATATTTATTATTTACACTATGCATGATACCTATCTAAAAATAAGACATAATTGTCTTGGATTGATCTGATAATATCTCATATTACAACAGTTTTATTTAATTCGCAAACTAGGAGTGTGATTGAATTTAGGTATTAGAATTATTGCCTCAGTGTTTGGTACCAATAAATAGCGACGGCAGAAGACAAATGCATAAAGCTTTTGGGCGGGCAGGCTGCTGGTCCGGGCCGGGGCATGGCTAGGAGGAGTGGTTGAGTGACGTAGAACGTGTCTTAGGCCTGACGTCTTTCCTTAGGAGGGTGGGTAATGGGTTGAGGGGGGAGAGACAGCCAACGCCAGTGCAGTCTGGCGAGGGCTCTGACAACTAGCCGACACGTTGAACCAGAACTACGACCAGCTCGCCCGTATAATTTCTGGTATAATTGTCTGGTATAATTCTTACATATGAGACGCCGACACAACGTTGTGCGTATTTTAAGGCGAATATGAATGGTTTTATGAGTGTAATGGAAGGTCTATGGTGTTACTACATTAGTCACGGGATATCTCGAGCTGTGGCTTACGTCACGGTCAGTGCCGGGGGGAGAGGGATCTCTACCAATAAACAGCGTTTAGAGTACAACTAGCATTTAATTTTTTTATTTACGGTTTAAACCATTTATCGTTTAAGACAATTAAGTGACAAGAAGCATTGCTGAAAAAAATCAAGTCACCACGCCCACAAGTTACCTTTTTTATAACAAAACTCCAATCCGATCAATCACTGATATTTTTTTTATAATCATATTTCTTGGTATTATAATGTGTTATCATGTTATATTTATAGGCCTTTAATAATATTACTGTTATAGTTGTCTAATATTTAATCAGAAAAATTAAGTGATATGGAATTCCAAATAATTAAACACTAGTTAATTTACAGAATAGAGGTTATGTTAGTAAATAAGTACGGTACTGTTCAAGTTTTCATTGAAAGCAGTCCGTAATTTAATTATATATTAGTAAATACATACACGTGAATAACTTTGTGAACAATTTAAATTTAATCTCTTTGAAGATATAAGCTGTTCTAATTATTAAATTAATATTTAAATTATAACATCTGTGGCTAAGTAATTAAATACATAACACTAATAATAAGCTGTTTGCCAGAACACACCACACCACATCATATGCACAGCACTGTACAATGGTTCGGTTGCAACGCACAGGAAACACCCTAACTTCAGACATTGATTTCTTTAACTGTAGTGCTGCTCGGTTCAAGAAGATGATCACCCGGGGAGAGAATGATGAATCTTGAGTCTTTCTCCAGCTATAGCTCATGTTGTAACTTATTATTTCATCACACTCATTCAAATATTTTTTACTATTCATTCACACCCATTGCAGTCTAATGTCATCTTGATTGTCAAACCATTCATCATGTTATGTGTGTTTATTTATATTTTCGTGTTAGAATTTGCATATTTGTTAGATATTATTATGTTGCATTTACAAAATATTTATCCTTGTTATCGCTTATGTCACTTCTACTATGTCAACACAAATTGTTGAATTTATTGTATATTTATTGCATGTATTTATATGTGTACATGCAGTGCTCGATTTCTAAAAATTGAGGTACCGGAACTCTGTTAAGGGCGGACACACCGGGGGGTCTGGGGGGGGGTCCGGGAGCCTTCGGAAAATTTTCAAAATTTCAGTTTAAAATTACGCATTTTTAGGCTGTTTTTACTTCTCAATCAACAATAGTTTAGTGTTCAAAAAGTAAGGCTTGAAACAAATATTTTGACTAATCAAGTAAGAAGAAATTTCAGTCAGCAACATCAACACTTTAACACAGTCAATCAACAAGTCAAACTGCCAACCACGTAAGAAAGGGAGTATTCGGTTAAAAAGAAAGAAATATTTTATTGAACTCAAACTTTTTAATAAACACAATGAAAAGCAGTAAAACAATACAACATAACTGTTTCAAAAATTGTTCTTAAAATATACTCCAAAACTTCATCATGTTTTCTTCGTATTTGCCTTCTCTTGATCTTTCCTTACTCTTGACAGCTAGCGCCGAGTGGTGTCCAGAAACCAGCCAAGAGTTAACATACTTCTCTGGATCAAACAGTCTAAGAGGAGGTCCATTAATTTTCAAAAACATCAGGCCAGAAACCGTTCTTATGTTGAGTGAAGATCGCAGCGGTGTAATTATTAAGTTCATCTGAGAGAATCCTCTTTTACATTCACTTGATGAAATGGCAACCGAGTCAATTGATTGTTTTACAGGATTGAGGCTTTCTGGTAACTCTCTGGAGTAGATATATTCACGTAAACCTGTAATTAACTGTCTTTCGTTAAGTTTGAACCTGGAAGCAAGTTTCCTCATTTCATTTTCCCCAAAAGTTATTGGGAGTTTCGTCGGCCAGGTTTTGGTATCCATAACTTCAAGAGTTGTAGCTAACTCAACATCTTTGTCATCAAGTAGTCTCGTTTCAATAGAAGTTTTAAGGGCCTCGTAAAATATTTTGGGGTTCAACGGCTGATTGTCTGATCTCCCTTCTTTTGTATGGAGAGGAACCCCGAAAAAAGACAAGTTGTTTACTGCTTCTTGAGCCATTGTTGAGTAGGACCCTGGAACTGTTTTTCTTTCTTCAAATAAACCAACTGTGATTAGCAATTTTCTGTTCGCATAGTTCAAATCTGCATTCCGATGTTGTAAAGCTTCACTTAGTTCTGACAGTTCTTGCAAAGCATCTGCCATCAATCCCAGGTCTAGAATGAAATTAGTTTCTGTGATTTTGTTAAGAAGTCCGGAAAAAGTACTTTTATCTTTGCTGTCTCTAGACGGGTCATTTGAAGCTTCTTTAAAGTGTTGGACTAATGCTTCATATGACGTCCAAACAGCTGACACAGATCTAAAACTAGATGCCACCCAACGGGTGCTCAAGACTCTTCCAATTTTTAAAATTTCTGTATCCAAAAGAGTTGCACAGCTTCGAAGTTCCCTGCTGTTCTTTGGTGAAGCATGATAGACAACATAGAGTTTGTCAATAAAATATTTAAACCTATTAACTCCTGAAACAGATTTAATAACGTCTGACACTGACAGCTCAAGTCTATGGTTTGCACAGTGCCAAACAATAACAGAAGGAAATTTCTCACGAAATAATGTTGCAACGCCTTTGTGCTTACCAATCATAGTAGCAGCACCATCACAAGTTAAGCTTGTTAAATTATTACTTAAAAATACGTCAGATATTCCATTAGACCGAAGACAGTTCATCAAAGAGTCAAAAACAGCTGTAGCAGTAACGCCATCTAGTTCTATTAGATCCAAAAAGACGTTAGTGGAGCCACTCATACCAGTTTTAGGCAAAGAACACCGAACGTATACTATTAAACTTGACTTATTACTTAAGGACGTGGATTCATCAATTATCAAACCAAGTTTTGTATCATTCTTAATGATTTCATCTACAAAGGTTTTCTTCATTTCCTTACTGATATGCAAAGCAATTTTAGCACAGGCTTTGTCTGAGTGTAAAATGCGACCCATGTTAATCCCATTTAGTTCTTGCAAATCAACTTCCGTTTCAAAATTGTTAAAAGACTGATTTTCTTTAACAACCTTGTACGCCGTTCGGAAAATTTTCCCCGTTATTTCTTTTTCATGAGAGTTCTGTCTCAAAATAGTTTTCTCCAGTTTTCCGTCTTTACTTTCGGTTAGGATTTCAGCAGCTGCTTTATGACCAGCACTCTCTTTGTGGTCAAAAATCTTTTTCCTTAAAGACGTTTGCTTTTTCTGTTTAGTGTCACCATAACTGTCTATTTCAACATTTGCCCATTCTTTTGAAATTTTCATACCTGTTTTTTTCTTAACAGATAAGATCCCTACTTCTTTACAAGTACTGCATCCTAACTTTCCATTTTTAATTAACAACCAGTCATATTTTTCGCAAAATTCAGTTTTTTGAAAATTAGTCCAACAATCTGGCAAGGCATTGTCATTACACTCAACCTTTTGTCCTTGTTCTTTAGAGTGATGTTCGTCAGAATCTGAACTGGTTACCTTTTCAGTGCTAGTTGACAGTTGTAAGGTCGTTGAAGATAGTTGCGTGAGGTTGTCTTCACAATCAATGGTTCGCTTCAGTCTTTTAGTATCACCCGAGGGTAAAAAAAAATCGGTTAACTTTTTGTTCATCTTATTTCACAACAATCACACTCGCATACATTGATAAACTTCAACACAACTAACCTAAGTAACGTAACAGAGATAAATAAAAGAAGACCGTGTGTGCAAGTGGGTAGCGCGTAGTAGAGTACAGTACAGGACAACACGGACTCCCGACTACGGGACTACGACTGAGCAACTGAGCATCTAGTGATGAACGAAGTGGGGAGTAGACGCCAGACGGACGAGTCTATCTCTAACCTGGAGGGGAGGAAGCTATACTGCACGTGCGCGGCGGCGGATGAGTCTATCTGTTTATCTGTTAGCTTCGAGCTACAATTATATGCTTTATTAATAAATTGCGAGTTAATTTACCGTAATAGATAATAGATAATAACATAAGTTTAATAAATCAGTTAAATACATGATGTTCTTAATCACGCTCGTAAGTTAACTCACTGACAAAGAATTTTAACTGTTTTCAAATAATTTAGTTTTTTTACAGAGAGAGGTTCCGGAACGCCGTTCCGCCGCGTTCCGCCTGAAATCGAGCACTGTGTACATGTTAACTTGATTGTTCTCAATTGTATATTGTTATCCAACTAATTCTTAAGCACTGATAATTTCCATATTTATTAGCCTCTGTTTTCTATTTTTCTGTTCTCTATTTTTAGCCTGAATTTTCTTGTATACAATTTTGTTAAATAGGCATATGCCGTTAATCATAATAATAAATAATAAATAAATAATAAATATAAACAAAATTATAGCACTTAATACTTTCAATAACAAACGCTTTCGATACATCGATACTCAAACAAATACGTCGATACTCAAATCAGCTGATCAGCAGCGGTAGCCAACGTCTGCATGTCAGGCTAGTACAAAGCCACGCATGCGTATGCCGTACCCCTCCCCTCCGCTAACCACCAAGCATTTGAAAAGTAACGGTTTCGACAGCTCAAGATATTCTGTGGCTACTGTACAATATAATAACAATAACGAGCAGTATATAACAGTATGGGTGACCGTTGAAAATAAAATAACACTATCAGATGGCAATAGCTATATCATAGTATAATAAGAGTATATATAATTTTCAATAAGACAATGAGCGTACTAATAGAGATAACACTAACAAAGAGAAAAGTAGAATACAAAATTAACAAGTTATAGCAAACAGTGATAACAGTTGTGGTACAGGTATTAAATTGGAAGCATCAAGTTGGAGGCACTGTAAGTTTCACTTTCAACTTCAGTGCTCTCACGCTATCATGAAATAGGTCGGCAGTCGGTGGTAGGCTGTTGCAAGCTCTCTGCAGGCGTGCAACCGAACTGTTGGCTGCGTAGTTTGTCCTGTGATGTTGTCTTGCGAAGAGGTCGTGTGAACGAGTACAGGAGGGTGTCTTGAAGCAGAGCTGTTTGAGGACTCCTGGATAAACCAATTTCCCATTTACCAACGTGTGAAGAACAACTAGGTCAGCTGTAGCCCTACGAGTCTCAAGGTGATCCATCTCAAGTATGGAATAAAAGTCATCAATTGGCACCTGGTAGTAATGATACCCATTTCTGACACCTACCAAGCGGATGAATCGTCGTTGTATGCGCTCATGATCGTCACAAAGATATTTTTAGAGTGGGTTCCAAAGGGTTGACCCATACTCCAGAATCTGGCGAACCAGGGCACAATATAAAGTCTTCAGCGCGACCACAGTCACAATGTGTTTAGAGAAGTGAGAAGTAAGCCAACCAACCATTTTATTGACCTTTGAAAAGATGTTGTGAATATGAGCTTCAGGCCTCAAAGACTGGGTCAGTGCAATTCCAAGGTCTCTCACCTCATGCACTCTGGCAATGGCTACCCCTTGCAATGAGTAATTGAATATTATGGGTAAGGTGCAACGATGAAATGATATAGCTTGACATTTCTTTGTGCTCAATGTCATTCTATTTTTCACGCACCATTCATTTACACTATGAAGACTGTTTTGAAGTGCAATACACTCACTGTTCACTTGTTATCAGTGAGAATAACTAAACGTCATCCGCAAACATGAGGCACCGCTGTTGATAAGCAAAGGAAGATTGTTAATGAATAGTGTGAACAGATAAGGCCCGATTATAGACCCTGGAGTACTCAGATAGAGAGAAAAATTCAGAAGAGAGTGTGCCAGGCAACTTAAGAAGAGTTTTCGTCCAGAAAGGTAACTTGACAACCAACGAATCTATGTATTGTCAAATCCAATTGCAGAAATCTTTTTAAGTAGTAAGGCATGGTCCACGGTGTCGAAAGCCTTGGAAAAGTCTAAGTAGATGGTATCAAACTGTCTACTGGTGGCAAAAGCACTCTGCACATGAGTCTGAAACAGAATTAAACTTGACAAAGTCGACCGTCCATGAGAGAAGCCGTGTTGCTGGGGGTAAGTTAATTGAGTAACTGTATGCCTAATACGGTCAAGAAATAGCTCTTCAAACACTTTAGACAGAGCCGAGAGAATAGAGATTGGCCTGTAATTAGAAGCAACATCAGTAGGCCCAGAGGTGTGAATATGGACGACATAGGCAGCTTTGAACGCCTGTGGAAAGACTCCAGCCGAGTGTTATGCTATTATTATTATTAGCTGCTACAAAGACCAATCAACCCTCGGAAACTAGAAAAATTCTAGTTTCCGTGAATCAATCTGATCACGCAAAGTTCACTTTTATCTGGTTGTGTTTCTTCTTCTTTCCCTAACTCTAACCCAAGCTCAAAGTCCTGACGCCTTAGACCACTCGGCCACCGGCTCGCCCAAACAGCCTTCCCAGACAGCCTTTAATTCTTTCCTTTTATTATAGCTAATGGATCTTGGTTCCTCTGTCCACTTGGCTCCCGTTTTCTTCTTTCAGTTTCTTTCTGACTCCGCTTCCCATTTCTATATTATAGAGTGAATATAGACCTATAAACGGATCTATTGATAATTTAATTTACTTCGATTTCAGCTTTTTATAGGTCTTTTCGGATTCCAGAAGTCCACATACTGTATTTGTTTTGATTTTTCCTGTGTCTTCTAGTATGATTTTCGTCAGTTTGTTACTTGATAGGCGTTTGATGTGACCATAAAACTGTAAAGCGTCTTTTCCGGATGTCGGTTGCAAGGTTTGAGAGCTCTACAGTTCTTGTGCGAGATTGCAGTCGATGCCCTTTTTCCTTCGTTAGTGAGTTTTGGGCCGAGAATTTTCCAGTTGATTTTACGTTTTTCTTTAAGGATGTTTCGAGGGTTCCTTTTCTGTTGAGGTCTAAAGTTTCACTTGCATTTGGGACTTCAAGTTTTTTTACGGTGTTATAATGTCGAATTTTGGTGAGGATTGATAGGAATTCTTTATTGTGAATATTTTGCGATCGGCCGAGGGCTCTCTTCATTTTTTTTATGCGGATCTAAAATGCCTTCTTTTCCCGATGACTATGATTTCACCGAGGTATCGAAACTTTTATACTTTTTCCATCTCTCCGTATTTTGTGTTCAAACTTTCAAGTTCGCAGTAGTTACTCATGAAGTTGGTTTTTAGGAAGAAATATGTAGGCCGAGTTTTCTGCGCTTTCATTGAGAGTTTAGATTTTAGTGATCACCTGATGTTTGTTTTCGGCGAGGATCGCAAGGTCGTCTGCAACGACTAGACATGAAATATCAACTTGTTTTTGTGTATGTTTTAGTGGTTCCTAATTTCCCTCACTATTTAGTTTTTGTTCCTATTCTCTCATGATTTTGTCTTAGTACAAGAGAAGTAGGGAGATGTCTGACGACGGTTTTAATCTGGAATTATTCTGATAAATTTCTCATGAATTTCACTTAGGAGGAAATTGACTTGATATGGGGAATAAAATATTTTTAAATGCCATATAAAATGGCTTAGTTAACTTATTTTAAGAAGAAAATGTGATATACAACTGTTCATTAAAATGCACCCCTGGTGAGCTATAGAGCATTGAATATTAAAAATTTCACCGCAGAATGTCAGATTTTGTAATAGTAAAAAAAGTATACACTTATGTAAAAATGTATATAGAATTAATTTGAAGCTATTAGATTTTCCTTTCAGATTATTTTTTTACGATTAACCAAAGGCTAAATATAGCATTTTAAACATGGCGCTTTTGACAATAAATCAAAATAAGGGACTGTTTCAACGTGAATATTACGAACATGGTGACTCATATACCCGACGCCTCCACCAAATAACTTTAATGACCTCTAACATATAGAATTTCTATTTTCGAACACTGGTTGTGATTATAAATTATGTACTATCATTCTAAATTCTACTAGGTTGATCTCGATGGCAATAATAAAAAAAATACAGGATCGCATTTCTGAACCAAACATTATTTATTCAAATGTGAACTGAAAAATTAAAGTTATTTTAAAATTACAGTCAATTTTAAATCAATCACCAGACACAAATTTTACAAATCGTTTAACAGTGAAATAAAAGTATAATTTTATAGTGAGATAAGTTTGACACATTAATTAAGTTATTTAAATTATATATTGTTATGTAGAAATTATATTTTTTATACATTTTAAAAATAGAATTTAAGACTTGACAAGCTTAGAGCTCATTTCTATGCTTAATATGAAAGACTCTTTCTCTAACTTACATAGCTACTCTTCACCAATCGACGCACCACTTTCACACTCAAACTGCACCACACACCAGACTTTCTTCTCAATTCACCCGTGCCCATCCAACTTGGAGGGTCTCCTATTGACCAGCAAGGGTGACGTGTCCTGAAGCGTGTTGGCCGCCTTGAAAGTGTCACACGAACTCCGTGAACTTTTGGAATCGATGAAATGTCATGACCCCAACACATCACCTGATTGCCAATCTGCAGTTTTGGCAAACCGGAACATGGTGGTTTAATTGAAGTACTAGATTTAAATTTGACAGTGTTTGAGAAGAAACTTGAGAAGGACTAAACTATAAAAAAATGTTATACGAACGAGGGTCTCATACCACAACAATAGAAAAAAATATAGCAAAATAATTAATTGACGGCTATTTATCCACTTAATGGTATTTTATGGCCAGTAAACTGGATTTTGGTTTTCGAAAAAGAAATTCCAATACTAAATCGTCATATCATACATTACACACATGCTCAAAAATTGTTGCCCGGTTTGGACTCATATTAAAAACATGGCCGCTCTTTAAAAATTGGTAAAAATTGTGCTTTTCAAAAAAGAATTTCCTATTTTAACTAATAGTGGTGAATTAATTGATTTTATATGAAAGTTTATTACAAGTGACAGCTTGCAGTGGTTGTTTACCGAAATATTTCCTTTATTTTATAATTCGATGTTCCTATATAGAGATATGAGCATTAGAATTTATTGATCCAGGTTGTTTCTCCTGAAATTGCATGATTTAACCTCAAATATATAAAAAGGTTTAATTTAATTGAAAAGTGGTTTACACTTTATTTATTGAGTATAAGTTTATTTTTCTAATGAAACCTTACACATCAAAATATTTTTAACAGAAAAAAAGTTATTGATGAAAAGCGATTTTTTAACATTGCAATACTAATATTGTACTAACCCTTTGAAACTAATCTTTTGTAAAATTTAATTTAATATTTACCGAATATCATTTATTATTTTAAAGTCTATAGATGAAAACTGATGTAATATTTATAATTTTGACAATTGATAGTTGTGAACAAACATATTTTAAGATACTTTTTTCGTAGCCGTAGTGAAACATGTTCGAAATTCAACATTTTCCATTCCCGATTTTGTTTTATATTTTTATGTAGATAAAATCATGATCAAGGATCAAAAACCTCTTAATAAACTATTTTTAATAAAAAATCTAATCATAATTTTCCGGAATATTCCAACCACGATTGATTTTTCGCAAGTTTCCGCAATTTAATTGCACATATTATATTAATCTATCAATAAAATCTATATGCAAATAAATTGAATTTTACATGTTTATTTACTACTTTTTGACATTTTGAAAACGGTGGAAACTAGAATTTTCCCACCGCCACTTTAATGTATCATTAGTTGGTTGTTGAAAACGTAATAAGTACCCATTAAACTCCTAGTTAATTATTTTGAATATATAGTTTAATTATATTATAATTGTTCTACTTTCTTCGTGCAGTATTTTTATTTTTCCAGATTTTCCATCATTTCATTAGTAATTAGCAGCTTTTATAAGTACGTAAATATGATTAAAAGACACAAAAATTTTATGTGTACAGATGTTGTACCTTTTATTCGTAACACTCGTAATAGTGGAAAATCATAATATCCCATCCACAATTTTATTGTACAACAGTTCCGATGGTAAAATCACAATAAGCGACTTAAAACCCCCCTATGGCCCTAGGTACTAATTTTCATTGCGTGTTTAATGTATTTTTCTATTTATTTCAATTATTTACTGACAGTTTTTTGTTTGTTGTTTACTGAGTAATTGAAGCATTTCCGGACTTTAAAATTGGAAACATTTCCGGCGTTGAAACCTTCCTTAACAAGTTGCAAAAAGTTTCAAATCGATTTATTTACTTTCTATTTAATGAAAACTTTCCTAAAACTTTTTACTCGATTTCTTGTACTAAAAGGCTAGGTTAGGTATGCAGGTATCTGATAATAGCACCACTATATTAAAAAAATGTTGAGCTTATGTTTGAATTTTTTAAAGTCAGCCATCTCAGCTAATTTAGACGGTAATTGGAAATTATAGATCTGATGTATGAAAATGATTAATCGATTTTTGCTACAGTACAGTATATCAAATTTATTGAGCAAAATATCGAATTAAATTTATATATTTTTATTAATCAATCAAAATCTTCGGAGTGGTAAAAATAAACTTTTTCTAATCAAATGTTTCAGCATTTGTTGACAAAGTGTGACTAGAAATATAAATACAATACAGATATAGACAGATTAGGACAGGCAATTGCGCCCCTTAACGTAAGTGATACATTCCTAATAGGTCTATTGCTGAAAAATGTTTATTTACAGTTTGTAGTATTTGTTCTTTGTAAAAAAAAAAACATGACATTGTAGCTATTCTCTCATAGTTGAATATTTCTTTACAATTTATAGATGTATATTTTGAAATTTAGAGGTATTGTGCATATCTCATTTTATATATATTAATAAATGAGTATATAATGTTAGAGATATACTCTAACATTATATACTCAATTATATCAACCGTTTATAAATAAATAAATAGATTGATTGTACGATTATTCTCCAAAAAAATTCTTGAGCAAAAAATATAGCAGCAGCTGTTATAACTCTTATGTTATGTACTGCGATCTCTTGGCAAAATATATAAACAACCTCATCCTAAGAGAGTTTCCTTTTTCACTGCTAGGTGGCATTACTACCACTGTTCCTTTGACCCTGATTGTACATTTGACCAATGGCAGCTAGCAATAGTAAAGTATGGCGGGGAGGGGAGTAATGATTACGAGTGAGAGAGAGAGAGGTAAGGTAAGAGAGTAGGGACTGGAAGCGATGTTTGGGAAAGGAATAGTTGTGAGTGTCGTTCTCGTCGTTTGTGTTTACTCGTGTATAGGAAAGAGTGTTTGTTTACAGTGAGACCGATTTGAAAAAAATATGCAGTGTAGGGATTTACAAGATATTAGGTGATTGTTTTTTGTTGAGTGAGGAGGAACTGTTAAACATCATTTTGCTTTATGAAGTGTCTCTGTCTAATAAGTCTGATCTAGGTTTCTTTTTGTTTCCGATGAGATATTATGTTTTGTCTGTTCAATTGTAAGATATAAGAGAGGCTTCGTTTGTCACTTTATTTTATAGCAATGCCTTTTTGTTTTCCAAACTAGAACAATATTTGCACGGATTTACTTAGCCTACATCGTGTACTTAGACGAAGTGTCAGTTCAAGTTCAATATCGATTTTTTCCTATAAAGTAATGTGACTGAATATTTTCATCTGTTAGTAAGCTTATGTTGGTGAATTTGGTGTAACAAATAATTGTAATAGGCCTAACGTTCCCGATAAGTGAGGTAGAAAACCTATTATGGAGGGCAGTGCTGAACGAGAATTCAGTGCTCTAGGAGGACTGTTTCAACAAATAATCCAGGATATGAAAGTAAGAATTTTATATCATTAAACATATATATGTAATTAGTACTATGTGAAACTTAGATGATGAACCATTACACTTGTAAAGATTTGATGTAATGTTTTAACCTAAAATTGATTTGATGGACATCTAGGCTCTGAGGCAGTAATAGTTTATATTCAACTCTAAATCTTTGTTGTTTACTTATTCTACTGCACCTACATTATTTCTAAATGCTCAATAATTTTGATGTTGTATTAGGTACCATTACTTCAGTCTCAGTCAATAAACAACTGCTGACTGCCTCATATAATCAGTCAAGGTACTGTGTAAAGAATCATAAGCACCTATGATCCACCCAAATATCAAAGTTCTATGTTCTTTATCTAATCTATTTTGGTCCTTCCACACTCCCCAAAACACATAATATCAATGGCCTTAGCCTCATGCAGTCCATTAATAAAGATTATCAATGTATCTGAGAAAATCAAGGTTTCTTGTGTCTATTGGTTAAAATATCTCCTTTCAATACAGGGTATTGAAGATTTGAATCCCAGGTGGTCTAACAAATATATACAGGGATCGGTGCATTGTCTCATATAACGATGTAATTTCATTTTAGTAAATATCCCTGGTAGGTATTTAAAGATTAATAAGTAGCTTTGAAATATATCTCAATGTTTGTGTTGCAAATCAGGTTTCAGCATAACTATACTTAATATTCAAAAAACATTTGTTTTGAATTGTTAATTTTGAAGATATGCCAAATAACCAAGACTTGAAATAATGTTAATGTTATTTAAATAGTGCGTTTTTCAAACATGGGACCTGCCTTATAACTTATTTTCTTCTAATCAAGATGCATAAGCCTACCAAGATATTTCACTTAAAATCTAGATATAGTAGAGCTACTTTGTGTAGTTTAGTGTAAAATTTAACTTGTGTAGGGAGACAATATTAAAGGAAAATGAAAAAAGGTGGTGGACCTGTAAAATAGAGTGTGGTGATATTTGCAGTATGTTAAAAACTGACATAAGTTAAGATCCCAACTAGAAAAATTCAATGAAACACATCAAGATTTGTTTGATTTATGATTGTTAAATCGTTGCTTGGATAAATCTGTTGTAATCTGATATTTTAAATACACAGCAGTTTGTTTCAAACCTGATTTGCATTTCAAATGTATGGTTATATTTCAAAGATATTAAACATTCAATGCCAAACATAACTTATTTTATACTGTGGATATTACTTTGTTATGAGACAGTCCACTTAACCCTCTAACCTTTAGCTAATTTTGCCAGACCTCCTGAGTTTTAAACTTCAATGCTCTGCACTGAAAGCAGAAGTTCTAATCAATAAGAGGCGTTGATTTTTCGGAAAGATTGATGATCATTAAAAATCGTTAAATGACGCTAAGGCCATTAATATTACTATTGGTTTTAAGAGTACGGATGGTCAAAAACAGATGAAGATCACAGAACTTAAATCTTTGATATTTGGGTGAGTAGTAAACGCTACATAATTGATTATAATCTGAGCACCTACTTTGATAATACATTTGGTCATGTCTCTGAAACAATTGTAATACAAAATTTTGATTATGCTAAACCTGAATTCCCAACTTTCTGATTTGAGCCTATGTCAATTTGCGTATTTATATAGTTACACGGCTCAGTAGCTAGCTCACAAATTCAGTTTCGTACTTGACCCTTAAGTTACATCCAGTTCTTAATTTTAAAAGTATATCCTATTGTCGGGACCAAGGTAGGTCTAACTCTAGCAATGTGTCTATTTACTAAATAGGCTACAGGCAGGGCCATGATTCTAGGCGTGTAGTGTAGGTAATGCAAGCAAGATAGTGAATATCCCCCATCGTACTTCTCCTGCATGTATTGTGTGTGGGGTACAGTCTGTTGAAAATCATATTTAGTTTGGCTGCTATGTTTATATAGTTTGCTGGTAGGTGCTTGTACTATTGAAATTAATTATAAAAAACTGGAATAAAGACTGAGATAGTAATAACAATAATAATCAAAATAATAGTGCTTCTTCTATTATATTGTGATTTTACAATAACTTATTTGGTTACATGCCACAAGAAAAATCTAAACACTCATTAAATAATGAAAACATATTTTGAAAAGAAAACTGCTGATTTTGATCTATCGGAGAACAAGAACACGGTAATTAGAAAATATGGTAGGTATCACGATGAGGCTGTGCAGTAGACTATGACTTACATAGGCGTTATCAGCTGGTTGCTGGTTTAATTATTCTATGAAATACTGGTAACTAGATCAACCAATCATATAGAAGTATTTCTAGGTACTGTGTCCGAGATGTTAATTTTTTAACATGAATGTACAACTGTCATTGGAGGAAAATCCATTGATGCACATGCTCGAACATCACCCCCAGAACTATGGACTGGTTAATACTGCTTGGTCCAAGTCTGCTAAGTATCTAAAGGAATTATTTCCACTAATAATTTGCTTTTTTTTGGGTGGTTGGCCTACTAACCAACTACCCATATACTATTAATCAAACATATAAAGCAAAACTAGCCTATTTGTTGTACAACATGAATGTTGACACATTTTTCGTAGAGTTATACTTTTTAGTCTACAAAATTTGAGTAGTAATTTTTATCTGTTCTAAGTCCAAAAATTACAGCTATTTCAAAAGTTATTCAAA
>JAQJVL010007067.1:0-25674 GCA_035578905.1 Stictocephala bisonia | reverse complement strand
CGTCTGCTGCATTGTTATTTGAGAGAAGAGTAGTGTCATCAGCATACATGATACAAGTGATGAATAGATTTTGGATGTAGTCGGGGAAGTCATTTGTTAAAAGGATAAAGAGAATTGGGTCGAGGACGGACCCCTGAGGGACACCTCGAATGATGGGTTGAGGGTTAGATCGGAATTTGGTGGTTCTATTGTCTACTGTGTTGTATCTCTACTACTTGTTTTCGTCCTTCGAGGTAGCTTACAAACCAGTTGTTTGCTAGTTCTCTGACTCCCAGTTGTTACAGCGTTTTTGCAATTTGTTTGTGCCCCAGGCAGTCAAAAGCTTTACTATAATCCAGGAAGAGGCCTACAATGTACTGTTCATTGTCAATTTGTTTTATTATGTTTTCTACAAGGCTGATTATTGCTGTATTGGTCGATCTCCCTTTCAGGAATCCATGTTGGTTGGGAGTGATTAGGTTGTTCTGTTTAAGGAAGTTTAGCAGTCTAAGTAGTGCAATTTTCTCAATTAGTTTGGAGAATGTTGAGATTAGTGTTATTGGTCTGTAGTTTTCAAGGTTTGAGGTTGATCCTTTTTTGTATTTTGGGTAGACTTTAGAGATTTTGAGTGCTGATGGGAAGTGTCCTTCAGAGAAGGATTTGTTAATTATAGATACTAAGGGAATTGCCAGTTCTTCTGCACAGTGTTTGACCATTTTTGAGCTGTACTCATCCACGCCACTTGATGTTTTGGTTTTGAAGGACTTAATTGTGTCTACAACTTCTTTGGGAGTTGTGGGGCTTAATGTCAAGGAGTGAGGACAGATCAGTTCATCTATAGGGTTTAGTTGGTGGTTTTAGAGTGTTCCGTTTTGGCTTAAGGTCTTTTCAGCTGTCAGTGTGAAGAAAGAGTTAAAAGTTTCGACTATTTCTTGTGGGTCGTCAATAGTACTGTTATTGATTTCAATTTTGTATTGACTTCCTCCAGGACATGATTTGGGTTTCCGCTCTTTGTTTATGACGTTCCAACCGCCTTTGTTTTATTATCAGCCTCAATAATGTAGTTGGCATTGAGGTTTTGACGCAGTAGTGTTAGTTTATTGTCATACAACTTTTTTTGAGCTATCATTCTTGCTTTGTCTTCATTGTTGCCAGTTATCTCAAATCTGTTGAGTGCTCTGATATAGTCATCTTTCAGTGCTCGTGCTTCAGGATCGTAACTCAAGGTAGGTCCCTTATTTTTTCCTATTTTGAAATCTTTCATTGGGCATGTAGTGTTCAGAGCTGCGTTAATTATAGTTTGAAAACTGTTGTAGGCTGTTTCTGAGTCAGGTGCGGAGTGTACTGGTTGCCAGTCGCTGTGCTTAAATTCAACTTTTAGGTGGTTGAGATTTCTAGTGCCCATTTGTCTTTTTTTTATTCTTCGACAAGTTAGATCTGGCCTTCTTTTGTCAGATAATACGCAGATTTGTGCTGTATGGTCAGATAGTCCGGATTGGATAATGATGGCATTTGTGTCATTCTCAGACACATTTGTGCAGATGCAGTCGATGGAAGAGGCTGTTTCGAAGGTGATACGAGTTGCTGGTAGTTTTAGTCGTCTGATGTTGTGAGAAATTAGTTCTTCTTCTAGAAGGATATTGTCGGGATGGTTTTTTAGCCTGTCAATGTTTTTATCTCCAACTAGTACTACATGATTTTTGTATGCTTGGATGAAGTCCAGGATGTCTGATAAGATGTTTATGCTAGACATCAGGTTTTCACTTGGTGATCTATACACTCCAAGAATGTACAAGGTTTTTCTTTTCTACTTTATTCTAATTAAGGCTGCCTCACAGGTGAGTTCTTTACAGAAGTCAGAAATGTCTAAATGGTCTATTTGAGGCACAAGTGTACCTTTAGAGTAGATCGCAACTCCCCCTAATTTGTGATTCTCTCTGGAGTAATCAGTTATTAGAGAATACCCTTCTAGTTGTGTGGTTTCTAGTTCTTGTTTGGAGAGGCCATGTTCTGTTAGGACGACAATGGTAGGATCAGTCTCACTTAGCAGATGACTCAGTCTATCTATTTTCTTTCTAAGGCCACGTATGTTCTGATGGAGTATACTTATGCAGTTAGTGTCTTGCGGTTCTTTTTCAGGTTTGAGCTTAAAAAAGATCTGGTTTTGAATTTTGTGTTTTTGTGCAGGGGAGGTTCTAAAAAATCTGAGGTCTGATTTGTGAAGTCGGGCTCTAAGTGGTGGTATCGGGTTTCTGGGAGAGCTATATTGTTACTCCTCTTCGTCTTTGGACCATTACGGAGTGTTACTGTTTTAATGTCCATCAGACTGATTTTTTGAGATGGGTTTTGTTTGTAGGAGTCTGAGCTATCAAAATATATGGCGTCACGATCTTTATTTTGGGCTTTCTTTTTCGCTGTACGTCGTGTATATAATACATAAAATATAATACACGTACAGAGGTATTGACTTACCTGCCCACCCTTACACATACAGAGGTATTGACCCACCTGCCCACCCTTACACGTACAGTGGTATTGACCCGCCCACCCACCTATACACATACGGTGGTATAACCCATCCGCCCACCCATACAGGCTCTGTGGTACTGAAAAGTACCCGCACATACACATACAGTGATACTGACCCACCCGCCCGCACATACACGTACAGTGATACTGACCCACCCACCCGCACATACACCTACAGTGATACTGACCCGCCCGCCCGCACATACACGTACAGTGATACTGACCCACCCGCCCGCACATACACGTACAGTGATACTGACCCACCCACCCGCACATACACGTACAGTGATACTGACCCGCCCGCCCGCACATACACGTACAGTGATACTGAGCCACCCGCCCGTCCATACACGTACAGTGGTATCAGGCTGAGCAAGGGAGAAAGCCAGTACAGTACAAGGTGAATATTACATTACAAACTAACAGTCAAGGCCTGGAGAACGAACCTGCACTAGCTATAACCTCAGTTGCAAACCCCTGACGCCTTAGGTCTCTCGGCCACTTGATACACGTACAGTGGTAATGACCCACCCGCCCACCCATACACGTACAGTGGTAATGACCCGCCCACCCACCCATACACCAACAGTGTTATTAACCCACCCGCCCACCCATACACGAACAGTGTTATTGATCAAATGTGCTTTAACTTCTAGTGGTCCTGATATAAGTTGCTTACTTACTCTTAACTGCTTAACAATGCAAATAGCCAAGTGTATAAAAGAGAATATTGTCTTGCAACCGACTGCTAGCCAAATAAAGCAAACTATTCTTTTATAGTGAATAAAAATAGGCGGCCTCTATTTATTTATTGCTTACTCAGGTTTTATTACAAGTTTACTGAGTACTAGTACCTGTATTAAGACATAAATATCCATTTTACAGTAAGCATTTATTTAATTATTTTATTCTGTTGTATGACCTTTATTCTTTATCATTCCTAATGACAATGGACTCACCCGCGCACCCATACACATACAGTGGCATTGACCCACCCGCCCACCCATACACGTACAATGGTATTGACTCACCCACCCACTATACACATACAGAGGCATTGACCCACCCGCTCCCCATACACGTACAGTGGCATTGACCCACCCGCCCACCCATACACGTACAATGGTTAGGTTAGGACAGGAGATCAATACCACTGTACGTGTATAGGTCGGCCGGTGGTTCAATACCACTGTACGTGTATGGGTGGGTGGGTAGGTCGATACCATCATACGTGTATGGGTGGGTAGGTGGGTCAATATCACCGTATGTGTATGGGTGGGTGGGTGGGTCAATACCAACGTACGTATATGGGTGGGTCAATACCACCGTACGTGTATGGGTGGGTCAATACCACCGTACGTGTATGGGTGGGTGGGTGGGTGGATCCATACTACCGTACTTGTAAGGATGGGTGGGTCAATACTACTGTATGTGTATGGGTGGGCGGCTGGGTCTATACCACTGTATGTGTATATGTAGGTGGGTGGGTCAATACCACTGTATGTGTATTCTATACCACTACGTGTATGGGTGGGGGTGGGTCAATACCACTGTACGTTTATGGGCGGGTGGGTAGGTCAATACCACTTTACGTGTATATGTAGGCGGGTGGGTCAATACCACTGTAGGTTTATGGGTGGGTGGATCCTACTCTTACCGGTAAGCCACTTCAGGGTGGCCAATTACTTGTAGCCAATTTTGTACTTAGCAAAGCAAATATTTGTTATATTTTAGTATTATTTTATTTTATAGTGACCAATAAAGAAACTTCACAATGAAATGAACGTTACATCCAAATGAGTACCACTGTAGGTGTACGGGTGGGCGGGTGGGTCAGTACCACTGTACGTGTATGGGCGGGCGGGTGGGTCAATAGCACTATACGTGTATGGGCGGGCGGGTTGGTTAATACCACTGTACGTGTATGGGTGGGTGGGTGGGTCAATACCACTGTACGTGTATGGGTGGGCGGGTGGGTCAATACCTCTGTACGTGTATGGTGAACGGGTGGGCCAATACCACTGTACGTGTATGGGTGGGCAGGTGGGTCAATACCTCTGTACGTGTATGGAAGGATGGGTGGGTCACTACCACTGTACGTGTATGGGTGGGTGGGTGGGTGGGTCACTAGCACTGCACGTGTATGGGTGGGCGGGTGAACTCTACAACTTTTAAACCCATACGATGAACGGAATTTAATATAAATAGCATTGACATAATTGCATTTCATTCAGTAAAAAATTAATATACTGTATGAAATGTTGGTAAATATCTTAATATAAAATTAATTTAAATACCAACATTTCATACAGTATATTAATTTTTGGTATATAAATTTTATACCATACTATATTTTTACCATATTTTACCAAATAAATATGGTAAAAAATACAGTATATAAATTTTACTACAGTACTTGTATGGGTGGGTAGATGGGTCAATACCACTGTACGTGTATGAGTGGGCAGGTGGGTCAATACCACTGTACGTGTATGGATGGGCAGGCAGGTGGGTCAATACCACTGTACGTGTATGGGCGGGCGGGTGGGTGTTTGTACAAACTAGTATTCATATTATGATCAAAGGCAGTTATACAATTGAAGGTTAAAAAGTTCTTATTTTCAAACTTCCATATTACGAGGAGTGTTTTTAAAGTAAGTACCGTTTTTGAATCCCACCGCTGTAGCGCTGCGATCGGCGTCCAGTGCATGGTGCTAGATACTACTATCTTTTGACAAGCCATAGCCGCCGTCACGGACCCATTAGACTGTATTTAAGGTCGCTTATGACTGTTTAAAATTCCTCCTCTGATTAAAAATGCCGCCAACTGTAAAGTACATGTGATGAGTTTTCGTAACAATAAAGACATGAAAGCAGCTGACATTCATCGAGAGATCTGTGAAGTGATGGGATAGTATGGAAATGGGTGAGAGCTTTTAAGGTTGTGCGATTGTGCATGATGATGAACAAAGTCAGAAACCTTCACTCATTACTGATGACTTGGTGCAAAATGTTGATGAAAAGTCAGAGAAAACAGACGCTTTACAACTGCATAATTATGTAGTGTGTCTTCAAGTGTCAAGAAGTGTGATTATTGAAATTGTGACAGACTGTTTGAAGTACCGAAAGTTATGCTTACGATAGGTTCCCAAAATGCTGACGGAGAATCAAAAAAAACTAAAGTTTGACAAGAATCACACAAAAAATGTTTAACCAGTTGTCTCACATTCCTAGAACATTAGAATCGTGATGGTTAAAATTTTTTAAAACAAATTAATTGTCACTGTGACATACTCACGATGAGTGTCAGCTGCTTCCACACACTTAGTGTTATGAAAACGTACACAGCGCATAATTCACAGTTGGCAGCATTTTTAACCGGAGGAGGAATTTTAAACAATCATAAATGACCTTAGATACAGTCCATAACGGACCTTGGATCCATAACGGCGGCTGTGGCTTGCCAATATATAGTAGTACACAGCACGCATGCGCTGAACGCTGGCCGTAGAGCTACAGCCGCAGGATTCCAAAGCGGTACTTACTTTAAAAACACGCCTCGTAGTAAAATATATGTTTAAATTTGAGAGATTTGAGCAGATCTGTAATTTCAGTTATTAAACTAGTAAAACTAAAACCATTATTAGGTGTTGTTTTACTAACTACATTATACTTTTAGTTTTCCAGTGTTTTGCTGAAATAATGTACTGAAGAGGTCACATAGTAATAATACATTATGTAATCTAGTGTTAAAACTAGACTCAACACATGCACTACTAATGAGTATGCCACACCTATCACCGGAACAATCTTATCATCACAGCCCGTTTATGTTGCATAAGTAAAGGATCTATCGTAAAAGAAAATATTTAATTTTAATTAATACTGTAATAGAAAATATTTGTAATTTTAATTAAATCATACCCCTGGTTGTCAAACAGGCGAACACAGCGAAGAGTCTCGTGAAGGTGGGCAATCAGAGATCTATCCTGCAGATTGATGGCCTCAGCTAATTGAAGTTGTAGAAAGGCCACTAACTCATTGTCTTTCTGACTCCAAGAACATTTCTGAAACATATCATTTATTAATCTAAGCAAAATGATAAAAATAATTGATAGACTTTAGTGTGAAATATTGAAGCAAAGACAAGCTGAGATGAGTATTGACTGTTAATGGGGAAAACTCATACTCACCAGCTTCCTTTTACTGTCCATGGCAAGATGAAAAACAACATAGGAATTGTAAAATTTTTCCTTGTTTGTTTTAATTCCAGAGGTTGATTTATACATATCATCATATATAAATATATATAAACACACACACCATATCATATGTTGCAATTTCCGTTTGTACAGGTTGTCCCACACAGCCTCCTCCATTCCTCCAGGTTACCTCTTCTTCCACTTGTCTTTTCTGCATCCCTCTTCTCTGCACATCATTCCACAGATGGCCCTCCCTCCTTCATCTTGGTCTTCTTCCTCATTCTGCAGGACAATCTTTGGCAATCTATTATTTCCCATCCTCTTCACATGCCCCATTCACTGTTTCATTCTTCTTTCCATTGTGTCTTGTAGTGGCATCACTTTCAACCTTTCTCTGGTTATTTTGATCCTTTCCTACCTTTTCTGCTAATCTTATCTATTCCTCTTAAATATCTCATTTCGGCTGCTTATATAAATTTTTGTTCAAGTTAAGTTTCTATTTTGATTTGTAGAACATTTATGTATTAATTTACTTCTCATTACATCATACATACATGATTGGACATTTGTCAGTTACAAAATAAACAATGCTTAAGAATGTAAAATTTACAAAATATTGGTACAAACTATTTAAACTATGGATAATTGTCTATATTGTCTGATTAACCTCAATGTACTTATTAATTATTTCTGTTTAAAAAATCTGCAATTGAATAAAATGTTTTATTGTTGAGATGCTTATTACCACATTTATGATCACTTTATTACTTTAAATACCACCCCTATTCCCACAACAATGAATTAAAGAATTGCATTTTTATTTAGATTATGAATCACTATTTAAATGATTGAAAAAAATACTTAGGATAGTTTGTTTTTAGATTCCACAATAACAATTGTCATTTTGTATAGTTGTTTAACCTGTAAGTTGTCACTTTAATAAACAAATATTGTTAAGGCCATCAGACATGGTCCTGTATTTTGTTTACATTATTTTACTTTAGTAATAGCATGTATCTAATTGTAATTTTATAAATCTTCAATAGCATATTTTTCCCAGTCTTGCTAATTATGAACACTATTGAGCCATAACTATGGCCAAAGTATGTGCACGTTTTACTCTGAATTTTATGTATATTTTTGTCAAATTCATTTTTTAATGTAAATGCCTCTGGTTTTTTGGGTGTATGTAAATAACCAACTTTTTCTTTTGCTTGCTAGTCTCAACATCTTAATTATACTTTAATTTATGACAAACAGGGTGGGTCATTAAAACTGAACGTAGCTCCCCAATTGATTTTAGAATGCACATTAAATGAGTTAATTTTAAATTTGTTGTGTTATATGAACTTCTATTAATAGTTAACAAGAAATTTGTAACGGATTCCACAAGTGATAACCATCGATATATATATATATATATAAGAATAACTAGATTGCTGACTGCAGCAGTATCACTGGCGCGTACTCGGTCCGCCTCCCCTCTCCCGTTGGTTAGCAAGAGTCGGCGGCTGGAGCCATACACCACGTTGTATGTGTACACAGTTTCTCTTAATATTTTCATTTTTAGCCGATAATACAACTTTTGTTATGCTTGTTCCTTGTTTTGCATATAACTGCACTGAGCGTGTAACGGAAAAATACTCATTTTACATTTCATATACTGTATAAGCAACTAGCTAAATCCGCCCGCTTCGCCGATCATAATATTGATTTGAAGACTTGCAATCAAAATAAAAAACAATTAGAAAAACATTGAACGACAATAAATCTTTCATTAATACATCACGTAGTAAGTAATATTATGCTATAAAAATAATGCTATACTTGTACATGACGGCAACAATTGGTACCATAAGGACAACCAATACAAAATGCCTTACTTGTATTAGCTATTGTGTAATGGTAAGAGATGTGTACTTTAGTAACAGTGAATGTATTAGTGAGGCTGATCTGTTAGGAATGGTGTTGAGTATAGAGTTAACTTAAAAGTTTTATTTATTACATTGGTGTAATTAATTGAGATTATAAAATGAGTCAAAAGAGTGTGCTTTGTTTAAGTTATGTTTACAGCTACAAAATTACTCTCAGTAAAATCATTGGTCAGATTGTTAAATTGTTTTATTTAAGTTATAAGATGTTGTGACATTCAGTAAAGTTATACATTTATAATTAAAATTGGAGGTGAAAATTAGAATTTTCATAGGTAGCGGTAGTTGTTTCTCTCCCTATCGCATATGATGATGTGACTAAGAGCTGAGCTAACAGCTGAGTGGTCCAATGTTTATTTCGGACCATTCTCAATTAAACAGCAACGCAGGCGCACATCTATAGCAAAAGTACTGCCTTGGCCAGTTTGTTTATATAGTCAATGATATTACCTTATCTAAAAAAGTTAAGAATTTTGTACCTGATTCTGCAAGTATGTTTCAACTTTTTTATAAATAATTTTTGTTGACTATTTAACTCTTCTGATTTTTCTGAAAATACAAATGCTTTATATTACACAGACAAAGTAAAATTTACTTTCAAAGCTAGGTTAGACTAAATAAAAATATGTGTGTGTGTGTGTGTGTGTGTGTGAGAGAGAGAGCCTACACAAGAAACTTATAAGAAATTACTTACTTTGGATGGGATTCCATCAGGCACTTGTTGCATGTCTGCTGTACTAAGAACCAGCCTTAGTTTCTTCTTTGCATCAGCAAAAGCATAAGATGCTTCAATTTGGTTTGGATCTATGACTAGCCTTTCATCATCACTTACATCCCTCGTTTCATTTACACCATCTCCACATTGTTTTGTAACACTTTCACTCTTTGCAGTTTCTCCTCCAACAGTGACCTTAGTGCGATATTTTGCTAATATGTCTTCAGAGCTGTCTGTGGACATAATAAATTATGCGTTACAGATAAATTAAGATCACACTACAGAAACTTTATTTTAGATATTTACACTATTGTTATTACAAACACACAAACAAATTTTTAAATTTTATTTTGATAAGGAAATGCTAAACATTCTATATGGGTGTAAATTATTTTCACAAGTTTATTAAGTACATTTTGTTTTGTTTTTTCTTTAATTAATGAACCAACGATAACCACCAGGGTCCCTGGTAAGTGGTATTAGAGAGGCACAATATATTGTTATTGTTTAATTATCAAAAACTGGGGATAACATTTACAGCTCTCTGCCATATGTATTGTTGTCACAAGAAGACAATTACGCTCCCAATAGTGAAGACATGCTCAATAACTAGAAAAATCAAGCAAATGCACTCTCCCAACAAAACCTGTGAAATTAATTAAAAATAAATTAAAAGTGTCACTGGTGTTGAAATACAGAAAAAAGACCTTGAAAAATACTGCAACCAAAACTGAAAAAGCACTTCTTCCAAAAAAGAAAATCTCAGACTCTAAAATAAGATTAACAAAATAAATGATCAGGTCAAAAAATTAATATAGATAGCGTCATCCTCATGGACTCAACATACAGTTTAATAATATCTCCTGATCTGGAAGATTATACCTATCACTCCAAACTCTCCAGACTAAATCACATCAATGGCAGAGTGGCCATTTTCGGTAAACAGGAATGGAAAACCAATTAATCTCTATTGAAAGAATTAAGTCACAGACTTTTAACTTGTATGTGAGTTAGCATATGTTAAGCTAAGAGTCCTCAAAACAAGAAACAAAAGTAATAAGAATCTAAAGGTTTGAAATTAACAAAGATATGATTCTAGAAGGTATTGAAAACTTTCTGGAAACAATTCATGTCCTGACTGGAAAGACATGTTCTTAATGTGTGCTGCTTACAACTTTAATGTTACCTGCCCATACACCAACATGCAGAAACAAAAGAAAAAAGAAACACCAGGGGAAAAACACACAAAGAAGAGTATGCTAGTAAGACTTGCATATAAAATTAATAATAAGCAAATACCTGGATACTGTTCTAAAAGGCAAACTATCATGGACTCAACATGCCCTTAATCAAGAAACTTATACTAAGGAAACTCAAAGAAATCAGTAATGAAGGCATGGCATCAAATTTATATAAAAATTGTGTTTTTTGTATACAAATATTTATATAACAATTGTGTGTAATTAGTTCATCCATGGCCCTCAGTTAAAAATAGTTGTATCAATATGTTTAATGTTTTATTTATATGACTTAAGTAAACATTTTTATTACTTCCTGTTTAAACTATTTTGTTAAATTAAAACCAACACTTTTTTATCAATTATCTACTAAAAGAATCATTTAATTATTTAAAAGAATATTAGTCTGATCAGAATAAAGTGTTAGTAAAATTAAGATGCACAAATTTATTTATCCCCTATTTTATGTAAAATACACTTGCATGTTGGAATATGACTGATTAACCTGTTGAGGAGTGCGGACGTCTTAAGACGTCCATATTTCCATACTGTTAGTGAGTGCAGCATTTACCATTAGAGTGACCCCAGGGAGTACGAAAAAAAAAATTCTAAAATTATTAATAAACTGTTATACTTTATTAAAAATAGTAATTTAAGATACAATATGGTAATATTTACAAATCAAAATGGTGGAAACTGTGATTATAATTAGCAATATTAAAATTTTTCCATTGTGTGAAATTGTTCGAAACATGGGTAAATGCAAAGTGCAACTTCACATTTGGAGCACTCATAGGCCGTGTCTTTGCGCTGTGAAGCCCTCCGTGTAGTATGAGTGCATACAAAACATTTCCGTTGTTTTCTTTTGGCTCCACCCTCTCTCATTGGGAGTGGTCGCATGAAATGGTGGCCAGACAGACGGAGCGCCTGTTTGTCACCACTCACCGGGCGTGCAACAGCTGCCTCCTCTCTGGGTAACATATGTGTTTCTAATAACTGTCGTATTAGATTCAACCTGAAGTCCATCAAATGTATTTTAGTATTTGGTGAATTTAGTTTCATCATTTGTTTATACAAGTAGTACGAATTTAGTACAGCAATGTCCAACAAGTGTAAAAATAATTTTGTATACCACTTGATGGTTTTTCTGGTAGAGTCGTTATATGACATCATCATATCACTCTTATCTATTGCTCCCATATTTGCGTTATAGTTCACAATACATTTAGGTTTTAGTACATTGTTTTTTTGATCTGGTATCAACAGACACCATTTCATGTCGATCAACAGTAGATAAAACCGTTACTGGGCGCTTGTCACACCACTTTACTGTTAGTATGTTTTCTGTGTGACGTACGACAACTTCCCCCTTTTTCATCTTTTTCGGTAAACATGGAAGATTTTTCCTGATTGGATTTACTGTTCCACAAGCCCCTGTTCCATTTTGAATAAGCCACTCAAATAAAGTTGGACTGCTATACCAATTATCCATGAATATTATATGATTACTATTCAAGTAAGGCATCATCAAAGTTTTTATGACTTTAGAAGACAGCTCTCCTTCAACATTCCCATGTTCAATATCAGTTCCTTTTCCTGTGTAGACAATGAAATCAAGAACTGTCCCAGTTTCACAATCACACAGAACGAATAATTTTATGCCAAAACGTTTTCTTTTATTTGGCAAATATTGACGGAAGGAAAGTCTCCCCTTCCACAACATTAGACTTTCGTCAATTACTAAATTTCTACCAGGATATAACACAGAACTAAATTTTTTCCTCAATGTCTCAATAACTGTCCTAATTTTATATAATTTATCTTTACTTGTGGATTTGCTGTTATCATCAAAATGTAATAAGCGTCGTAATAACAGGTATCTATCTTGAGAAAATAATTTTGAAAAAATCGGTGTTTCAATTAGAGGATCTGTTGACCAATATTGTTTTACTGCATTTTTTTTGCAGTGAGACATAAGCAAGGACGTAGCTAGAAAACAATACAGTTAATCAGCATTTGTTGGTACCCATTTGGTTAATTTAGAGTATTCAGACAAAACACCTTTACAACACTCTTTATAATATTTATTAGTCTCTTCAGCTATATGTGAAATAAAATCAAAATCAAAAATTTCATGGAAAAAATCTATTTCTTTCCAATCAGTTTCTTTTAGTTCGTCAAATATAAGTACTTTAGATTTGGATGAATCAAAGTTATTTATCTTAGGATGAAAATCGTCATCGTGGTGCCATTTACAAACAGGACAAAGATCAATATTAATTGACATTTGTTCAGCAACATCATCATCAATTATTAGAGGTTGAGTATTATTTTCTTCCATTTCTACATTATTTACAACAGATGACTCACCATTTGAATGATCGTGTGAAGGCAGACTTTCGTCAAATGTATTATCCTCTCTCTCATCACTTGATTCATACTCTGAGTCCAAGCTATCCACATCAGATCCAATTACTTCACCATAGTTGTCTAGCAGTGAATCGTCCTCTCTGTCACTAAATATTGCTTCACGAATATCATCACTTCGATCTAAATATCGCGTGTTAGAGTCCATTGTAATAAATAAGTCACTGATGAATAAAATTAACTAATTACTGTACAACACTGACAAACTTTTTAACATATTTACAATACAACACGGAAAAGAAAATATATATTTTACTGTACAACGCTGAAAATAACTAAATATAACTACTTTGTAACACTTACAAGATAACTATATACAAATAAACAAAATATCACACTGGCAAAATACCAAATGTAATTAGGCCTACTATAGATGAACGAAACGTAAATATAGCAGAACGCAATAAGGTTAGACACAAGGAGAAACAGATTTGGCGCGCAACGAAAATGCGAGAGAAAAACTACAGCTGGCATTGAAGCGTCATCTATCAGCTGACTAAAGTACAGCTGTAGTCCCATTGGTGGCCAATAGGATGCGGGTATCATATGGAAGTTCATACACTTACATCGACATTTAATTATAGCTGAAATTTAAAATAAATATTAGGGTCGTCTAAAGACGACCATACTCATTTGGGCACAGACGTCCAAAGACGTCCGTACTCGTTTGGGATCATTTTGCTTCACTCGTTAACAGGTTAACTATTTTTAAATGGGCCAGCAGATTATCAAAATGATGGCCAAACTCAAGTATGTGTACATCTTTCCTTGATGGTAAGGTGCTCATACTAAACCTAACACTTAAGGAACAAACAAGATAATTGAGTTTTATTCATATTAAGCGCTGTATTTATCATTTCACAATATAGATCAAAGAGAAAAAAATGATAATCATATTGACCCTGGATTGAAAATAATATATAATTGATAAAATATATACCTTGTTCAATCACTTTATTTCATATACACGACATGTTTCGATCCTTAGATCATCTTCAGGTGTAAAATGTAACAAATATTGAATGTAATAATAAATGTAATAAACAGTTTTTATGTATTTTCAATTTGTTAACTTTTAATTAATTTAAATTTTATTATTACATTCAATATTTGTTACATTTTACACCTGAAGATGATCTAAGGATCGAAACATGTCGTGTATATGAAATAAAGTGATTGAACAAGGTATATATTTTATCAATTATAGAAAAAAATGGCATTTATTACAAGCAGAAAAGTTTCCTTGCTTATTTGTTTACGAGAAGGAGTTTACAGAACAATTTTAATGTTATAAACAATTATGAAGTTTATATTTTATGAGTGTTACATTAACTCCATAAAAAGCCACACTTTGTATGGTAGAAAACCTCAAATCATCTCACAGTAAAAAAGAAATGATAATCTGATGACTATTGTCTATCAATTACTTAAGGACCAGTAATCAAAGCTAATTAAGTGTAAATAGTTTTTTCAAACATTTTACTTATCTAAATGAGAGTTTAAAATAGATTTTTGTTAACATGATTGTGCTATTTTGAGAATTTAAGATTTCATATGAAATAAATAGTTTTGATTCTAGTCTAAAAATAAAATTTTAAGTTTTAATTCGCCCTTTCATCAGATACATTTTCTGAGCCATGTTTACCTTTTAATGCATTTAACATTAAATGTATGGGAAACAGTGAATGGCAAGTAATAAAGTTGAAGAAAATTAAATAGTTGACAAGCTAAATAGTAATTTTTATATTAATATTGCACCATTTAATGTTTTTATTTAGTAGGTGAACCTATGAACAGGTAAATAAGAGAACACACCATAGCACTGGGTACTGTCTTCCGATAAACCTCTTCTAAGCCTGTTTTCACCATCTATACTGCCTGAATCAAATCTACAACACAAGACACATGAATCAGTAATAAAAGTGTTTTACAATAACAGAAATGGTTCATTTCTATAATCAGGAAAACAACATAAATAAACTTTCAAGAAGTACTTGTGTATTTCTAGATTTTATAGTTGGTATTTTTTGGTTGCAATTACATGGATTACAAAACTACAAACTCTATTTTTATAAAAAAATCTTCTGTGTAATTAATATAGCCATAATATTGTAATAAATGATCCATTCCTAAAAAATAATATTTTACAGTAGACTCGGCAGTCCAGATCAGTCTAGTCCTGTCTCAAAGTGGTCTGGGTCAATGATCTTGAATTGAAAAAAATGTTCCAAATAAAACAAAACTATGTATTAGCATGCGTCTTTATATTCACACTCACCCCACATTACACAAAAGTTGTATATATTGCATCGTCAGGCCTCAGGAACTCTTTTTTTCACAAATATTTGTGAAGATTAGTTGTTCCTGTATTTGTTTACTACTGTAAGGTGTTAGTGGACCTGTCTTCTTAGGTAATGATAATAAATGATAATAAAAAGAATAAGATGTAATTTCTTTAAAAAAAGTTACGGTTTGTAATTAATTGGTTATTAAAAAAATTAATTAAGAACACATAACACAATCATCATTCCCAATTATACCGGTCATTAACCCCCCGCCCACCCATACACGTACAGTTGCATTATCCCACCCGCCCACCCATACACGTACAGTGGCATTAACCCACCCGCCTACCCATACACGTACAGTGATATCGACCCACCCGCCCACCTATACACGTATGTTGATATTAACCCGCCCGCCCGCCCATACATGTACAGTGATATTGACCCATCCGCCCACCCATACATTTACAGTGATATCGACCCACCCACCCACCCATACACGTATGGTGATATTGGACCTATTTGGAGACTTGAGTTTTAACACAAAAAAAAAACCTTGAGAAGTGGGAGTCTTTCCTTTAATTACGTGTCAACATTTAACTACCTGCCCACCCATACACGTACATAGGTATTGACCCACCCACCCACCCATTCACGTACAAATGTATTGACCCACCCACCCACCCATACAAATGTATTTACCCATCCACCCACCCATTCACGTACAAATGTATAGACCCACCCACCCACCAACCCATACACTTACAAATGTATTGACCCACCCAGACCCACCCATTCACGTACAAATGTATTGACCCTCCCGCCCACCCATACACTTACAAATGTATTGACCCACCCACCCACCCATTCACGTACAAATGTATTGACCCACCCATACACTTACAAATGTATTGACCCACCCACCCACCCATTCACGTACAAATGTATTGACCCACCCATACACTTACAAATGTATTGACCCACCCACCCATTCACGTACAAACGTATTTACCCACTCACACACCCATACACTTACAAATTTATTGACCCACCCACCCACCCATACACTTACAAATGAATTTATAAAAAAATCTTCTCTTCACTAACATTTTTTAAAATAACAAATCTATTCTCAATCCTTTAGATTAATTTTAAATTTGTCTAAACAGTTAATAACACATGAATTAAAAAGTTTCCAACCTCCACACGATGAATGAGCAAAATGTACAAAGACCTTCATTTGATCAGTACAGTAAAATATGCACACATCTACTACCACTTTTAATTAAAAATACTTGGCTGATGTCTGATTTGTACAAGTTCAAATAAAATTCACTCTCCAGTGTAAGAGAGTTTCAATATGTCCTAGATATTCAGTTGAACTGAAAATTATAGCTTAAATTTACTAAAAGTTACACTATTCAAAAATTTACCTGGCCATGTCTTCTTTACGGCTTGTTTTCCGATTAAATGGACCAGGCAACTTAAACTTAGAAAATATTCCTCTTCTGTGTTTTCCGTCCTTATCCAGTGATTCCTGTTGAAACACAAAACTATTAACATCTGAAATAAAGGAGAGATGAATAATTTTTATTTATTTTATATAGTCTATAATTTAAATTTTAATCCATAGAAATTACTTTGAGTGTGCAAGTAAATGTTGTCCCTCTGCATCTTGTACTTGTATGAGTGTCAGCTGTTAAATATCTTATGTCTACTCTAACAATTTATATTGTTTAGGCTAAACTCAAAATAACCATACTGACAATATGAACAAAATATAGTGAATAATTTTAATTGGTATACAAGTTTGTAGCTGTTTTATCATATTTATGATAAGAATTAGTATTTGCACTGTGAATAATAATTCAATAGACCATTAATGTATTTTACAATACTAGTGCTATTGATTTAGGCAGTTTTTACGTTAAAATTTAGTGGGGATGGACGAGAGCAGATTTTTAGATTCAGGAGGGAAACGAGAGGGAAATTGATTTCCTCCCAAATTTCGGGAGGAAAAATAATTTCCTCCCAAATTTTGAGAAATCTTCAAAGGGAATTTTCTCAAGCTAGCATAGATTAATTTTCAAACTTAGTAGATACAAAAAATAAACCAAATTATTTTATAGTAATAATAATTTATTTATTGGTACGTGATCTAGTAAGAAATTTAATCATTACCGCTAAGGCATATTTATGTACTCCATATTTTAAATAATCTTTATTATTTGCCTGTTATCTACAAAACAGAAAATAAATAAAAACAGGTTTAGACTAAACAATAACAGATTTCACACTTAATAAACAAAACAAGCTTATCTGATATCATTCTTAATAAATATTTTAAGAGCTAACTTAATTAAAATTGTAACAAGTGAAATATAAGAATGGTAGTTACTTATTACTTGCCAAATTTAATTAAAATCACCATAAAAACTAGACATTGACAAATTCTTCAATTAATTAACTTATCTACATTGTAACTAAGTACTGAATTACACACAGAGTTAGCATCTTGGCAGTCCCTTCCTTATTCCTCTAATCCTCAAGGATAAATGTAGTAATTATTACTGCACATGTAGAGATGTGCATTTGTTTGATTCTATTTATATAACAGCCACTGATGCGTTCGCTGTGGTCATAAGAAAGCAACCTCTGTTTCATCTCTGTGACTGTCAACTAATCACAGAGACGGCTGATCTGGTACTTCCGTGTCCTATCACAGTAGCAAAGCTTAAGCTGGATCATCCAACTTAAGTGACTACGATTCAGGCGTCATCACCAAACGCAGTCAGTTGCTTTCAAAATTGCCTCCTCTACAAAAAAATGGATTTTGTATACGCCATGAAAAGTGGAGCTGTGGTTATTTTATCAAGTACCGTTAATAACGTTGTTACAATTAACCGGAAATAAGGTTTGAATTATGTAATCAAATTTGAAAAATCTGGATGCCAAAATAGTTTAATCGATCTATAGTAATAATTGTGCACCTAAATCTAAAAATAAATTTTGAAGTTGTTTAGGATCAATTATTTAATAGATTATGATCGGTAATGAAATTGTATGCAACTCGAAACCACTTAGATACATGAACAAAAGATAAATAATTTCCTCACGAGCAATTTATGACCTATTGGAGTGAAAACCGTTTACGTAATCAGTCAATAATGTAGGCCTAGCCAGGCGGGATGCAATCTGAAATATCATCCAAGTGCTAACTGGTGATACAACGAAGATATTGTGTAACTAAATTATAAATTTATGAATTAAAAACGAAAAGTACGATAATGCTTCGGTTCAATAAAAATTATTTATTATGTTCTGTACAACTAAATCCGTCCGTATTATAATCAGAAAAGATTTGGAATTGAATTGTTTTGTTCATAACATCGACGTAGTAGTAACAATTATGAGCAGGGAACCGGTCAGTGAATTTACAAGTCAAAATTATTGTATCGTACCACATTTTACACTCAATCTGTGTTACTTTCTAACCTAGTCAGGAAACCGTTCCGACAGTTTGACAGAAAAAAATATCGTATCTCTGCAAATGTTGCAGGCAGATTTGGCGATCTAAAATGTTCATAAACAAATAATTAATTGACATTCGCCACGGATATACGAGGGTCGTCCAGAAAGTAAAGAACGTTTTGGTATAAAAAATTAAAAACGAGAGAACAGAACTTTATTTACATACTCACAGTAACCTAGCCTACTTCTCAATGAAGTTGCCTTGGTTGTCAAGGCATTTATTGTACCGAGGAATCAGTTTTTCAATACCAGTGTTATACTCTTCAGCCGCCAAAGATCTGAGCCAGGATGTCACTTCTTCTTTCAGTTCTTCATCGTTTCCAAACTGCTTCCCTCCCAAAAATATTTTCAGTTTCGGAAACAGATGGTAATCTGAGGGCGCAAGGTCCAGACTTTAGGGAGGGTGTCAAAAAATTTCCCACTTTAGACCTTGAAATTCTTGCTGGGTTTGTACCGATGCATGGGGCCGAGCATTGTCGTGGATCAAAAACACTTCTTTTGACAACATGCCACGTCTTTTGTTTTGTATTGCACATCTGAGTCTTTGAAGGGTTTCGCAATAGGCTTCTGAATTTATCGTTTCTCCCCTTGGCAAAAACTCGACATGGTTTAACCTTTGCGATCCCAAAAACAGTTGCCATCAATTTTCTTGTGTTCAGATTCGATTTTTTTACGGGTTTTGAGGGCGAGTTTGAGTGATGCCACCCCATGGATTGTCGCTTTGTTTCCGGAGTTTTGTACGCAACCCAAGTTTCAACTCCGGTCACAATACGATCAAGAAATTGTTCACCATCACTATCATATCGAGTAATAAGTTCAAGGGCTGCTCCCATTCGTTTAGTCTTGTGGACTTCTGTGAGAAACTTTGGAACCCACCGAGCGCACATTTTATTTATAAAAAGATGCTCAGTCACAATTTCATGTAAGAGGCATCGAGAAACGTCTGGAATAGCGTCTTTTAAAGTGCTTAAAGTGAATCGCTGGTTTTCTGAATTTTGTTGTCAACTTTTTTCTTCAATTCCTCAGTCACAAGTGATGGCCTCCCAATCCGTTCTTCATTGTTCACATTGGTTCTTTCTTGGTTGAACATAATGCACCATTTCCTCACTGAAGATTCGTTCATTACATTCTCACCATAAACAGTGTTTATTTGCCTATAAATTTAGATAGGCCGAACATTTTGAGCATTCAAAAACCAAATGACATTGCGCACTTCGCATTTGATGGGATTTTCAATGGGCGACGCCATTTTGAAAAAGTTTACAGAGCTAAGACGCGTGACCGCACAGGAACCAAACTCGGCTCACACTGACCGGACAGCCAGAGGTAACTAGCTTGTACGCAGTCGTAGTGGTGGGGGATCGGCGCCGCACGTGATGCACAATCGTTCTTTACTTTCTGGACGACCTTCGTATCTATTTATTTTTTATTCGATTGAAAATAAATACTGTTATGTCGCATGTTGCTAGAATGCCATCACGGAATTTTGTATTATATGATACTATATTTTCTTCTGTCAAATCATCGGATGATTAGTTACCTCACGGGACATATACGATAATTTCAGTTCCGACACGAGCTGAACGGTTCGTTGTATGTACAACATGAGCGAGATAGACTTTTGCCGTAGGAAAGGAAGTTTTATTCTTCACAGTGATCCGGATCAATCGGTTCTGGACAGTAAAGTGACCCTGTTCACAGGAGCAGTTTGATTGAACAATTTTACGTTACTGACGCGAACGAACATTGGAATATCAGCTCATTCTGTTTTCGTTCATTCTCATTCGGGTCTTGGTCAGCGGTTCTGTCCTAGGTTTTTGTTTGGTTGGATCATCGGATCTCGGCGTCAGTAACGGGTTTGATCTTAACATATCTCATTGAGCATCGTGATCCGGATGTCTTGCTCACTTGTCAAATGAACGGGTTGTGAGAATGTCACATCTACGTCCGCCCCGAACTGTTGACTGTCATTTCGTAACTTCACTGCCACAACATAAGCAATAAATTACATTCCACGCTAATCGAGACAAGTCTATCATATTTTGTTTTCCTTTCACTTTAATTTATATTCATTGAAAATCCGAAATTGCCAATGAATGTCGATTAAAACCACGATATTGAGATCAAACTATGTATTTAGTTGGTTACATCTTACAAACAATTGAAAAAACTCCCAAATGGAACTCTCGATCGTAAAAAAATGTCCTTCTCGCAGGATGAGATATTAATTTCTCGGGGAATTCCTGAAATTTCGAGACCCGTCCATCCCTACAATTTAGAATATATGTAAACATTATCAAATATAATCTTACATCCTAGACTTCAGCAACCAGTGTCATAACTAGAATTTTTTTTTCTGAGAACCGGGTCATGTAGCTATCTACACTACTAACATGACTAGGGGACACCCTGCATGCTATGCGTGCGAATCCCATCACTCGCTACGCTCGTGAGAGAAGCACGTCCTGTAACCTTGCCTGGGAACTCTACATTTAGCCCCTTCGTAGAATTCGACCTGCTGCCTCGCCAAGACGCTTTGCTACAGGCCCCTTTGAGGAATTCAGCCTACAACCTCGCAAATGAAAGTTTGGTCTTACCAATTCTTACATATGAGACGCCGACACAACGTTGTTGGTATTTTAAGGCGAATATGAATGATTATATGAGTGTAGGATGAGTGTGGATGAATGTAGTCTGGTTACTATCTGAGTTCAACTGTTCCTCAGAAAGGGCAATTTATTAATAGCCCAACAGCCAGGGCAACTAAGGGACCTACAGCTTTACGTGGAATCCGAACCACGTAGTGCTGGTCTGATTTTCAGCTAATTGACAAGCCTGATACTCAGTTATCTCCCCCACACAACATCCGCACAATGACTACCAACCAACATGGATACCCCAGACTTCTCTAGTAGTCTGCGGCCTCAACAAGGCACTCAGCTACAGTCCCCAATTTGTGGATATCGGCGTGTTGTCTCATGAGTAAGATTGGCTTCGCCTGGATGCTTAAGCAGTATGACCATGATTTTTGGTTTTTGGGGCCTATAAACAGTCTTTTCTAAAAGCTGATGGTATATTAGTAGTTAAAAGAATAATACCTTTAATTTGGTAACCCTCTTGGGTGTATAGTTTAAAATTATCTAATTTTGGGTTTTGTAGCATATATTTTATTTGAGGTGGGTGGGGGGGGGGGCAAAGCCTTTAAGCATTGTCTCTTCCAAAATATAATGGCATAATGTGATTTAGGAGATAGTTTGATACCCCATTTGGGTGTTTTATTTTAGTAATACCCTTTTTTTGGTTTTAGGAGAGTTTTGTTTTGTTTGGGGCATATACCACTTATTATTTGCAATTTTCAAAATCTGATGGTATATTTGGAATCAGGAGAAAATATATCTAAATGATATCCACTTGAGTAGATAACACCAGTATTAAAAAATTTTACTTTTCAAAAATTTAAGTTTTTGGGCCCTTGATACCCCAAATTTTTAAGTTTTTTAGCTGAAAATCATAGAAAAGGTGCGTGTTTGTTACGCATGTAGAAGTAAAGATTTAAACATTTTACTCAAGCTTTTTCTAATGATTAGGTCATAAAAACTACTTTTTGTGATTTTCCCAAAAGAAATACATTGGGGCTGTTTAGGGGTAAAGAAGGTCGCCATTTTGTTTATAAGTGAAAAGAGTAAACTTTTGTGAATTTTTCTGGAGGTTTCAGACCAAGAGCTTCAATTCAAGTATACTGTATACTTGAGTACAGTATACAGTATACTGGGAGTAGGACGCTGGAAAGTGCCTCAACATTTAGTGTCAGTGAGTGAGAGTTACTACAAGTTTTATAGTATTTAGTAAACCAGACATTTTCCCCATGCCCGAAGTATGTATATTCTAGTTTATCAAATATAGTTACACCTAAATAAAACGGTTTTCATTGTTATTCGTTAATTAAAAAAAAAAAAAAAAAAAAAATCAATTCAAAAAGCAAAGGGATTTGACATTTCAATGGAAAATAGATTTTTTAAATTTTATCTACAGGCACAGGGGGATTTAACTATTTTAAGATTAATTATAAGGGGAAATGTTTAGTGTTGGTGAATTATAAAAAAATTAGGTTAGGTTATAGGGCTAGGGAAAAAAATGTTAAAGGTTAGCTACCAGTCGGGAAGTAAAAGGTAATTTTAATTTATGACACTGACAATTAATTTGCCAGACTCGGTTAGAATTTTTCAAAAATTTTTACTTATTATATTAGTCTAATTTAAAATTAAACGTCTTAAATTATATTTGATGACTATTTTACATTTAAAAAATTTTTACCTTGTCGCCTTTCTCAGCTGTCTTGTCAAAGCTGATACTTTTTGGTATAGCTCCAGTAGACAGAGGCTTGGCTACATTATTTGGTACAATTTCCATCATGACAACAGAACCATTTACGATTGAAGGAGTAGCAGGCGAGCTTAGTTCTGAAAATAAAAGCCAACATAAGTTTGGTTACTAACAACTTGTTTCCATTAGGTAAAGAACAAACAAAAAGTACAAATTTTTATTCTTTTAATTAGTTAAGGTAATAGAAACAGTTTTATATTTGATATTGGTTTGGTCACAAATGAGCTTTGACTTTTTAAGTTTCTTTGATCAGCCCTTCAACCAAGAGTTGTAGTACTGCATAGAGCTATATCTGTAACGAACTCGGCTCACATCTCATCGTGCCTCAGTAGTCAAGTAATTGACAATTCCCATGGCCAAGGAAATGGCAAGCCCTGGGTTTCAGCAGAATTGTCCTTCCACAGGTAGAACATAAGCCCCCAGCTTGTTAGAGAACAATGTGGTACATGACAGAATAGGGTCGGAGGCCACTAATGTAATGTTGACTGTGTGGTCAACAGCATTGGTCACCACATCAGTTTTGCTAATTTATAGATTAAAATCAATCTATTGGTTATAATTTAAATTAATTGCTTTTTTAATTGTTTTCTTTGGTGAAGAAATAAATGGAGTCATAAAAGTTAAGCACTAACAAACCAAAACAGTAAAGATTGTGTGGAAACCAAGTTTCCAACAAGGAATGCGAGCTGCAGTTATCTACCAACACTTAGTGGAGGCAAAAGAGGATATAAAACAGTATTTTTAACAATCTTTATAGTAGGACATTATGTTAAAATTAAAGTAAAATAATTTATAAACAAAATTTAATGGTTTTAAGGATTTGTAATATCAATTATTTTAAAATTTTAATTGTTGTCTATAAATGTTGACAATCTTCATGTGTTATTCTTTGCATTTACTTTCTTTCAACTAGTAATTATATAAATAAGAAATTAAATTAAGTACATTTCAAAATCAATTAAAACTTTGATAGAAATCAAAGAGTAGGACCAGACAGGCCGAAAAATGCGATTTCAAGGCAAATATTAGATTTTCATGTTTGACATGAATGTAAAGTACACTTTATGAAAAATTTATATTTTTCACTGTACTTAGTATTTTTGTATTCTAAATGGTTTTCAAAAACTTTTTTGAATTTGGCAGTATTGGATTAAATTTTCACCCAAACCTGCCTTGTACCTTAATATCCCCTCCTGTGTATTTTAAATTTTCAGCAAGTTAAATGGTTGAAAATTATCTTGGCATCACATAAAATAATCAGCTTCAAATACTATTAACATAAACTAAGGACAAGACATTTAGTGACAGGAAGCATGCTTGGCTTAAATAAACTTCTCTTTAGTGTTTTATATAGAAGTTGAAACATGCTGCAAATTTTCCTTGAAATAATAAAAATGTCCAACAATTGGGGTTTTCTTTTACTTCAAAGTTAATTAAATCTAAAACATAAAGTTTGTATTTAAAATATTAAATTTTGCATGCTTAATATGATCAATTAATGATATACTAAAATTGAACTTTCAAACTGAGTAAAACCTGGTGCCTTGTGACGGGGTTCAGAACTACTGCCGCTGCTGCTAGTGTGAAGCTAGGCTCACACCCTGCCTAAGGCAAGCCTTTGTCGTGCTGGTAGCTGTGGTCTACCTCTTCCATAGATGCTAAGAGATGTTTAATAATATTATTACTAATGTCATATATATTCTAAGAGTTACTAGAGTACAATATGATTATACTTTTCTATGAAGAACAATTTTTTTTTAATATGTAAAAATCATTTCTGAAACATCTCCTCTGATTTTGTCAGGAAAATAAAAAATTTTGTCGCAACAGTTCATCAATTACATTACTGCTATGTACATTTTAAAGCATATAAAGCTTCATCATCAGGCTTCCAAAAACATCACTGTTTAAAACATTAAACACTAAAATTATGAAACATTCAAACACTTTAAAACACGAATTCATACAATACATTTGCCGGCCGGCGATAGACACCAGTTGGTGTCTTTAAGTGTTTAAATGTTTCATAATTTTACTGTTTATTGTTTTAAGCAGTGACGTTTTTGGGAGCCTGATGATGAGGTATTTCTATAATATAACAGTTATGGAGGCTAATAACACAAAATTTCTATTTTAACTAACTCTGATAGTAATAAGCAATTTATAAAAAGAAGCTATTTATGTTAATTTTGAAGTGGTATAGTCAGTAAAGAAATGTATAAGAACTTTTATGATACAGTAGAGTCTCGCAAACTCGGCCCTCGATAACTCGGCCGTCCGGATAACTCAGCCGCACAGAGGATTTAAAAAGGAAAAAAATTTAAAAGTAAAAAATTAAATTATTTTGACCTTGTAAAAACCAAAATACTACGCGAATGCGATAATATTGAATCTACGAGTGTATTCCCTGTGCGAGCGGGCATTGACCCTTGAGCGTCAATGTGTAAAGGGACA
>JAQJVL010007066.1:0-25682 GCA_035578905.1 Stictocephala bisonia | reverse complement strand
CAAATGGCTTAAAAGAGATTGTAAATAAATTTAAATTAAAACTGACCGGTTATGAAGGACAATAATAAACTATAGGACAGTTAAAATTTTTGTGTAAACATTATTTGTTTCCTTAATAATTACTGTATCATGTTTATCATGTTTTGTATTGTAAAGTTGATTCATAAAACTTGTGTCTTCATTTTGTAGTATTTTCATTCAAAAAAATTACTTAAAATAACTATAATGACTATTGTTTATTATAGTTTTATACAATATGTAGAGGTCATAAACTGGACCTCTAGAGTGTTACTATGTGACACATATTTTAATGTACGTGTTTCTGTATCAGCTACTAGTGGCGCAATGTTGTAACCAAGCTTCTGGGGAAACAAAGAAGTGTTTTGGAGATCGTTGGCTTGGTTTTTTTTTTTACTAGAAAATTTTGGCTTCTGACCCCGAAAAAACAGTTTTTAAGTTTTTTGCTTTTTATTTACCAAATAATGGAATCACAAGGCAATAAATACACAGATTATATTTAATCCACATGTAACTGCATTAGATTACCGCTAAATACAAGATACATTTACCAAAAGTAAACAAAGATAATGTTGATTAAATATTGTTATATGGAACTTCAAATTTAATTAGCCTGATTTTGAATGAGAAATTAAATTAATTAAGTCAGGAACATACTATAGAGTGAAAACACTACACCTACATCCTCATAGACTAAGAAAGGGTTAATAAAAAATTTGATTACGTCAGTTTCAGTTTGTTGTGATACCAAAAGAAAGTTTGCATGATAAGTTATATTATTGTAACAGAGATGCCAACTTGTGTCCCAGGTGTTGGGACAGTACAGAACTCACCCTGGGAAACATAAGACCCTCTCTAGGGACTACCCAACTCAAAAGGCCTTTATTTACGTCAAGCTGTGGATTTGTGAACTTCTCGTGGCTTAGTAACAATGGTTTGAATTTGATTTTAATGTAAGCCATTACATTATAATAGCATCGAAATGTATAAACTTATATATTTACTTTTCTATTAAATATTTATGGGAAATTTTTAACAATTATTTCCAAACTACCTTAAGAAAAAAAGAAATACAATTATAATTTAGCATTTCTACACCACCAACTAAATAACTTAATGAATAATGAGATGAGATGATTAGTTTTGTACATTATTCTTATTTCCTTCAGTAAAGATTTGTTTTAAATGCCAGTTTGCAATAAAGAAGATTTCACATTAGTGTAAAAGTTGTAAAAAATATGTTGGTTACCATTCTACAAAATGTACAGTTATTTGATTGAAAATTTTCTTTACTTAAAGTTTATAGAACTACGTTGAAACACATTGTACAATATTATTTTAATAATATTTAAATTTAAATATTTAATTTTATTATATATTTTAATATGAATAAATGAATTTATTCCATCATAACCAGTACATAGTTATAATAAGGAAACAACCCAGAATTGACTGACCACTTTTACGAGTAATGTGGTCAGTATAGGCAACAAAATACAACAGGCTTCTTGTCAGAGTCCAGATTATAGTAACATGTTATCAGCCGGGCTGCTCTCCGTGGCGTCTACACCTAACACTGATAAGGCACATAATAGGACCTGGTAAGCAAGTACCTTCAGTGCAATTCACAACTACTGCACTTCACTACAATACTAATAAACACAAACAATTCCCTTCAGCCTAGTATAAAAATATTTACAATTTCTTATTTCAATTATTACACTACTTTACCAAAAAAAAAAAAAAAAAAAAAAAAACATAATACCAATACAATACAACTATAAAACGCAAATAAACAGAGAACACAACTTCTTTTCTTAACTTTAGAATAAGTTTTAATTTTTATTTAGTAATAGAAAAGCTTTTAAATTATTACAACATGTTCTAACGTTAACGGAAATTTTAATTTCATAAAGCAATTTGTTGAAACATTTTGGACCATTATACAGTTTAATAAAACGTGCTATGTTTTTATCTATAAAACGAGGTATGTAGCAGTGAATCATTTCCAGAAAATTTATGTCCAGAGGTAAGTTTTCTTACTTCTGTCCCTCATAGGAGGTAGCGACAAGTAAGAATGACTCCTTGTGGGCTGTCCCTCATAGGAGGTAACGACAAGTAAGAACGACTCCTTGTAGGCTGTCCCTCATAGGAGGTAGCGACAAGTAAGAACGACTCCTTGTGGGCTGTCCCTCATAGGAGGTAGCGACAAGTAAGAACGACTCCTTGTGGGCTATCCCTCATAGGAGGTAACGACAAGTAAGAACGACTCCTTGTAGGCTGTCCCTCATAGGAGGTAGCGACAAGTAAGAACGACTCCTTGTGGGCTGTCCCTCATAGGAGGTAGCGACAAGTAAGAATGACTCCTTGTGGGCTGTCCCTCATAGGAGGTAACGACAAGTAAGAACGACTCCTTGTGGGCTGTCCCTCATAGGAGGTAGCGACAAGTAAGAACGACTCCTTGTGGGCTGTCCCTCATAGGAGGTAGCGACAAGTAAGAACGACTCCTTGTGGGCTATCCCTCATAGGAGGTAACGACAAGTAAGAACGACTCCTTGTAGGCTGTCCCTCATAGGAGGTAGCGACAAGTAAGAACGACTCCTTGTGGGCTGTCCCTCATAGGAGGTAGCGACAAGTAAGAACGACTCCTTGTGGGCTATCCCTCATAGGAGGTAACGACAAGTAAGAACGACTCCTTGTAGGCTGTCCCTCATAGGAGGTAGCGACAAGTAAGAACGACTCCTTGTGGGCTGTCCCTCATAGGAGGTAACGACAAGTAAGAACGACTCCTTGTAGGCTGTCCCTCATAGGAGGTAACGACAAGTAAGAACGACTCCTTGTGGGCTGTCCCTCATAGGAGGTAACGACAAGTAAGAACGACTCCTTGTAGGCTGTCCCTCATAGGAGGTAGCGACAAGTAAGAACGACTCCTTGTAGGCTGTCCCTCATAGGAGGTAACGACAAGTAAGAACGTTAAAACAACGTTTTTTAGCTCCCAATTTAATTTGTAAAGTTCTAATCTTCTAGCCCTTATTAATAATGTAAATACTAAACCATCTATAGACTTTTTTAGAACCATGTATACTTGTTAAAATGAGTGTCAGGATTTCATAGTTAACTCACATAGTTTTAATACAGTGTTGTGTACCATTCCACGTATCTCGTCTCAGTCTTCAACTTGTCAACTCTGAAGATTAACAGTTCAACTTAATCTTCCCAGGAAATTACATTTTCCATTTCTTTCACTCCAGACAAGGTGGTTTAGGCGGGATGGATTTACTATTTACTTAGTTACACTAAACTTCATCCAGCGTGAAGGATGAAGTTTATCTTTTATCATTGATTTTTATTTGCTCTCTTTAAAATGTATAAATATCCTTCTATATTGATTGTTTATAATAACTGTAGTATTTACAAACCAAACAACGATTTGGTTTCCATGACGTTTCTGAAGCTGGAAAGAAGATAAGATATTTCTTCAACACTACAAGTATTTTCATTCATACACTAAGGATATGTTAATGTATATAATAAATATTCTGTTTTATGCGTACTTTTAGTGTGGATTTAACCGTATGATTGTCTACCGAATAATAACAAACGTTACACTAAATTAATACAAATTATATGTATATGTGTGTGTGTGTGTGTGTGTTCGTGTGTGTGTGTGTGTGTGTGTGTGTGTGTGTGTGTGTGTGTGTGTGTGTGTGTGTGTGTGTGTGTGTGTGTGTGTGTGTGTGTGTGTGTGTTCGTGTTGTGCACTTGCATGTGTAAAGCGGCTGTATGTGTGTGCTTTTTAATGTGAGGGTTGTCTTTATGGTGTAGGTTAAACTATAAAACCATCCTAAGTCTTTTTTTTGCTATTAATAAAGGTATAATTTTTAGTTGAGGCTGATAGGCTCTCGCCCCACACACATATATATACTGTCTATGGGGGTTACTTATTAATGAGCGTAAATAGTTAACCCACGTCTGTAAAATTTTCAAATAATATACTTATGAATTTAAATTGAATCTCAGAATAAGTCGTTCTACTTAAAATCTCCTTTAGTGCCGAAAAGAGTCAATTAATCTTAGTCTATACTCATTCCTACGCACGCGATTTCTCTATGCGAGAGTTAATTTATTTTGTTATCCATGAATATTCTGTATGCAGCTCTTTATTTATTCAAAGACAGTTTATGTATGTATATTATTGTATTTTTTCCATTGCATTTATAAAGTAGTGGGAAATAAAATATTTTTTATTTTATATATTGGCCCTTCTGCTGGTAATGACGTCACGTGTCATCGACCGAGGCCGGAGGCCGATATGATGCGAGCACAGCAAGTGATAAGGTTGGCATGCGAAAGATTGTCGGCCAGTTATAGTTAGAAACTTATTTTAAAATAAAAGATCTGCAAAAATATCCTTAAATTAAAATGTCCAAAAATATACATTTTATTCAGACAAGTTAATTATTGTCATTATTTCTTAGTAAACTAAAGAAAATATTTCATTAAATACAGTTTGATTATCATCATATTTCAGTGTATAAGCCACTACCACTATAGCTAGCATTACATTTTAATAAGTTCCATTTTAAATAAATATTACATATTCAGTTTGGGTGATATTTGCTTTTTCATGGCGAGGAGAGATTATCTAAATAACGAGTTGCGATTGTTTTGTCTTTGTCATACCAGCTGTTGTTCATAAATACTATAAAAGACGTAAATTCTGCATTTAAATACTGAATTTCTAGTAGTTTGAATACAATACAGAGAACATTTTAAACATTTCCATTAAAAAGATAAAGCAGTTATATAATTTGATAATGTTACTATTTAACATTTAACTTTAAACGCAATAAACATTAGTTTTTAAAAATATTTAAAGTTTTTTAGTGTAGTTTCTCCCCTCAAAAATTTAACTTGCTTAAGATATGCAAAAATAAGATCTAGAAACTGATACCACTCCTTAAGGAAGTGAATGTATAAACATCAAGTACTCAATATTACACTTAATCTACCTAAATTTTTATGTATACTTGTAAACATTAACTCTAATTTGAACATATACGAAGAAAATACAAGTGTCGTACTAAAATAATATTATATAAGGCAAATTACTTAAGGAAGTTGCATTAATATGTAGTAAATAAAAAAAAAAAAATAATAAAACAAGAACCCATTAGCTCAGTAAAGAGAATTAAGAAGAACGTTTAGTAATATGTAATAAATGTTGTCTCTTACTGGAAAGATTTAATGTCTTCTTATCTTAATGATACATTTCCTTTCACGCTTTACTTTATCTTCTGCAACATTAAATATTGTGATATAGAAAAAAAGTTCATTAGCCTTTTTTAAAGCATTCTAACTCGTTTTTAATAAAGTTTGCTCAACAAAATTTCTGGACATTTATTTTATTTGTATTTTTATTATAAATTAATATTTAATATCATTTTCTACGAGGATTTCACCTCTGGTCACTTGACAGCATAAACGTCTTATCAAAATGATATTGGTGTATGAAAGTACAGGGGAAAATAATTACGTGACATTGACGAGTCACTAAGTGCTTTTGAATTTAAAATTGATTAGTTAAAATGCACTAACTTTGTCAATCGAGTCAGATCTCATCTTTAGAAATTCTCTTAATTTTTTGAAATATTGTGTTACAATGAAGTCAGCGATTTTGTGTAAGGTCCATTATTAATTTTGAATTGATACATAATCACTGTAGTAACATATAAATGTAACCAAATTAAGTAAAATAAGATAAGTTTCATTTACATAGCGAAATTTTAGATTTTCTACACTCCAGCATTTATAAAAATTGCACTAAATTCTAATAAATATCTAGTGTTGTATTTAACAAATTCTAGACTCCAAAAAAATGTGTATTTGAACTTTTTGCTTAGTACATAATAATCCATTGTATGATATTTTATTTCTATATTTTTTCCAAATTTAATAAACCATAACATTGATCCTTGTAGTATTTTAAGCATCCGCACCGACAAATAGTTAAGTTCGACCATTTGTATTTACATTACCATTCATCCAGCACCGACAAATAGTTAAGTTCGACCATTTGTATTTACATTACCATTCATCCAGCACCGACAAATAGTTAAGTTCGACCATTTGTATTTACATTACCATTCATCCAGCACCGACAAATAGTTGAGTTCGACCATTTGTATTTACATTACCATTCATCCAGCACCGACAAATAGTTAAGTTCGACCATTTGTATTTAAATTACCATTCATCCAGCACCAACAAATAGTTGAGTTCGACCATTTGTATTTACATTACCATTCATCCAGCACCGACAAATAGTTAAGTTCGACCATTTGTATTTACATTAACATTCATCCAGCACCGAAAAATAGTTAAGTTCGACCATTTGTATTTACATTACCATTCATCTAGCACCGACAAATATTTAAGTTCGACCATTTGTATTTACATTACCATTCATCTAGCACCGACAAATAGTTAAGTTCGACCATTTGTATTTACATTACCATTCATCCAGCACCGACAAATAGTTAAGTTCGACCATTTGTATTTACATTACCATTCATCTAGCACCGACAAATAGTTAAGTTCGACCATTTGTATTTACATTACCATTCATCTAGCACCGACAAATAGTTAAGTTCGACCATTTGTATTTACATTACCATTCATCTAGCACCGACAAATAGTTAAGTTCGACCATTTGTATTTACATTACCATTCATCCAGCACCGACAAATAGTTGAGTTCGACCATTGGTAATTTACATAACCTTTCATCCAAAAAGTATACATTTACACTTATATTTACAGCCTTCTATAATTGATTATTAAATATGTTAAAGATAGTAAGATATCTCAACACGATCCGAATACCCATTCTCCCAACAATGTGTTTGGAGATGACCCACTGAATTATATATGGGCTACGACGGGCCATTTAGTGAATTCTTCATGCTGTTGAGAAACAAGCCTTTCTGTAGATGCTACTTGAGTTATTAGGGAGAATGTAAGATATATGATATATAGAGAGTAAATTATCTGAAACGTTAAGATCTAAGTGGCAGAGCACGAACCAAACGGCCATTCTCCCAACAATGTGTTTGGAGAGGACCCACTGAATTATAAATAGGCTACGACAGGATATTTAGTGAATTCTTCAGGCTGTTTAGAAACAAGCCTGTCTCTAAATGCTGCTTGAGTTAATATAGAGAGTAACATATCTGAAACGTTAAGATCTATGTGGCAGAGCACGAACCGAACGGCAATTCTCGCAACAATGTGTTTGGAGAGGACCCACTGAATTATACATAGGCTACGACAGAACATTTAGTGAATTCTTCATGATGTTGAGAAACATGCCTGTCTCTAGAAGTTAGTTGTTCACCCACAATGGTTTTGGAAACAAACTAATAAACAACTATCTTTTGTGAAGAACTTAAATAAAACTTGTGTTTCGAAAATGTATGAGTAAGGATATTAAATAGACAGATTTATGTTTGTATCAAGGATAAAATAATTGTATCATTGAAAACATTATGACATATATTAAGGTGCGTAGTTATGGTTTTTTTTTCCAATAAAACAAGCGTTACTGCTTTTAAATGTAAACTAAGTTTTTAAAACCTATTCCCTTTCTAATTACAGTGATATAACTATATCAACTATATAAACTTAGTACTGTAAAGGAACTATAGCAACAAAAAGCAATAAGTATTTTCACTCAGTGCTCACTTAAGTATGATTCATGTGGACTTTTCTACTAGCTGAAAAATAAAAAGATAAATAATAAAATTTAAAAGACTAAAAAATTAAATTCTAAAGTAGGCTTCGACATATTTGTGTTTAGATGGTAAAAACTGACCTCCCACCACATAGCTAAGAAAAAGTTGTACAAATATTTAACACCTCATTTTCCAGATGAATGAACACCATAAAAATCAAGCTAATCACCATAAAAAAGAGCGCAATGGAACAGCTTTAAATATGATTTGACAGTCATAGTATCTTATTAGCAGACACTTACTCCAACCATCAAACATATCCCAAGAATTACCAGCTAGTTTTTGGCGATAACTTGTCTGAAATAACTGGTGAAAGTAAGAGGAGATAAAATATTTTTATAAATCTCAATGTTTTCCATTGTACGATAGAAGAAGATGTTCCAGAGCCCTAAAAGAATTGGTAGGGATGTACAATGAGGGAGCCTCTTGTACATGTGTACTGGTAAGCCGCACGGAAGCAAAATACTCAAAATATTCAGCAAAGTAGAAAAGGATTGAACTGTTTTTATTGATCCGGTGGCCGAGTGGTCTAAGGTGTCAGAGGACTGTGAGCCTAGGTTAGAGATATCATAGGTCGAATGTACCCTAGGCTGTGTTTGATAACGTACTGTGAATCTTATACTGCACTGGTTCGTTCAATAAAAAGAAAATTGGATTCTCCTTAAATAAAACCACAGAATGCAAGGCTGTCAGCTGTCGATTAGTTGAAATAATTAACGTATAAAATATTTAAATAAGATGGGAACTTATCTAACTAGGAAATTTTAGGAATGCATTACTCGATAATTATGTATTATATGGAGCTAAAATCTTGTTTCTTATGTCTGGTGATTAGTTTGCTTAAAGACTGTGGAACGTGATTTCTTGAGTCATTCAATGTGTTTAAACTGTGTATACGTTGTTGATTGGATTGATCACTAAACACACAGTAATTTTTAATATGTTGTAAGAGTGACTGAACTTAACGGTTCGGCAACCGATGGTAATTATTTTACACAAACCTAACATTGACACTCACTTACGCCTCTAACATAGGATTTGTACCTAGAACGACCCGCCTATTTTCGATTATGTAACCAACGACAGAGATGCCTCGGAAGTGAACTACCACCTGCACACCAAAACTACTTGTCCATATTCATCATTAAGACGCCCATTGCAAAGATATGGGCAAATATGATGGACGAACGAGTGTATGAATTATGAATGAATCAGTGTCAGTGCTACTAACTAAGATCGGACGTTCCTTATAAAGAACCATTTATTAACAGTCCAATAACCAAGGCAACTAAGAGACCTGCAATTAGTACTCTGTATGGACCAATTAGTACTCCGTATGGACTAATTAATACTCTGTATAGAAAAATTAGTAATCTGCATGGACCAATTAGTACAATGTATAGACCGATTAGTACGATGTATGGACCGATTAGTACTCTGTATAGACCAATTAGTACTTCGTATGGACCAATTAGTACGCCGTATAGAAAAATTAGTAACCTGCACGGACCAATTAGTAAGATGTATGGACGATTAGTAAGATATATGGACTGATTAGTACGATATATGGACCAATTAGTACTCTGTATGGACCGATTGGTATTCCGTATGGGAAAGTTGGTAACCTGCATGTACCAATTAGTACTCTGTATGGACCAATTAGTACTCTGTATGGAAAAGTTAGTAATCCGCATGGACCAATTAGTACTCTGTATGGAACAATTAGTAATCTGCATTGACAAATTAGTACGATGTATGGACCAATTAGTACTCCGTATGGAAAAGTTAGTAACCTGAATGGACCAATTAGTACTCTGTATGGAATAATTAGTAATCTGCGTGGACCAATTAGTACGATGTATGGACCGATTAGTACTCAGTATGGACCAATTATTACTCCGTATGATTTTGAGCTAAGTGATTAGCTAGATATTCAGTTCTCTTCCCTACAGAACATCCAGACCCTGACTACCCCCTGACATAGACAAACCAGACTTCTCAGTAATGTCCAAGTTGATGGAAACCATTGAGCAGATACCATTAACATGCAATCTATTGTATATGCATTTTGCTATTTTATCTTCTTTAGTTGTAATTTATTAATTTTAGAATTTGATTTAAACTTTTGACTTATTTATTTATATTTGTTCTCTTCTCTCACCACCATATTTATTTATTGCGTGTGTATTTTACTTGTTATTTATCATTATTTAGTCTTGTTTTTTTATTTCTAGTCGTTTCTTGTTATTTATTATTGAATACTTGTTTCTTGTTTTATTTCATATGTACTGTACTTGTTTAATTTAAAATCTCACTTGACAATTATCCAACCTAGGCTTATTATTTATATTATTTATTGCATGTACATGGACATTATATTTAGCTTTGCATAGACAACTTATTTTAAGGCTTTCTCTTGACTACGTCGATTGCATGTTATGTTGCTTGAAAGACAATAAGCTATTGGTTTGATTTATTAAGAGGACCGAGTAGAGAAACTATCGACTACAAACTCTACAACACTAAGTCCCAAAGTAGCTAGCTGGTTTATAGCACTGCGCCACTAGTTTATAGCACTGCACCACTAGTTTATAGCACTGCGCCACTAGTTTATAGTACTGCGCCACTAGTTTATAGCACTGCGCCACTAGTTTATAGCACTGCGCCACTAGTTTATAGCACTGCACCACTAGTTTATAGCACTGCGCCACTAGTTTATAGCACTGCACCACTAGTTTATAGCACTGCACCACTAGTTTATAGTACTGCGCCACTAGTTTATAGTACTGCGCCACTAGTTTATAGCACTGCGCCACTAGTTTATAGTACTGCGCCACTAGTTTATAGTACTGCACCACTAGTTTATAGCACTGCACCACTAGTTTATAGTACTGCGCCACTAGTTTATAGTACTGCACCACTAGTTTATAGCACTGCACCACTAGTTTATAGCACTGCACCACTAGTTTATAGCACTGCGCCACTAGTTTATAGCACTGCGCCACTAGTTTATAGTACTGCGCCACTAGTTTATAGCACTGCGCCACTAGTTTATAGCACTGCGCCACTAGTTTATAGTACTGCGCCACTAGTTTATAGCACTGCGCCACTAGTTTATAGCACTGCACCACTAGTTTATAGCACTGCGCCACTAGTTTATAGCACTGCACCACTAGTTTATAGCACTGCGCCACTAGTTTATAGCACTGCGCCACTAAATTATAGCACTGCGCCACTATTTTATAGCACTGCGCCACTAGTTTATAGTACTGCGCCACTAGTTTATAGCACTGCGCCACTAGTTTATAGCACTGCGCCACTAGTTTATAGTACTGCGCCACTAGTTTATAGTACTGCGCCACTAGTTTATAGCACTGCGCCACTAGTTTATAGCACTGCGCCACTAGTTTATAGTACTGCGCCACTAGTTTATAGCACTGCACCACTAGTTTATAGCACTGCGCCACTAGTTTATAGCACTGCGCCACTAAATTATAGCACTGCGCCACTAGTTTATAGCACTGCGCCACTAAATTATAGCACTGCGCCACTAGTTTATAGTACTGCGCCACTAGTTTATAGCACTGCGCCACTAGTTTATAGTACTGCGCCACTAGTTTATAGCACTGTGCCACTAGTTTATAGCACTGCGCCACTAGTTTATAGCACTGCGCCACTAGTTTATAGCACTGCGCCACTAATGCCGATTATATTGATAGAGAAATTACCAGATGGTTCTTATGTGGTAATTTTTAATTACACAATTAAAAATGTGAATCAAGGAATTAGACAAATCTGCAGAAAGACCCCCCATGCGTATCTCCTCGATCTACATATAATTCCTCGTCACGAGCATACAAGGCATGGGACCCACTTAAATAAGCGTGGGAAGTTACATGTTGCTGATCTGCTGTGCGAGTTCATGGATAAATTCAATCGCTCAAGACGAGTAAGCAGCGGCTGGCAGGATGGATATTCGATCGAGAGCAGTAATCAGACCTGTACTCAATTACCTACAAGTGATACAATTACTACGAGTCAATCAATCACCTTGCAGCAGAGCTCACCTAAGGAAAAAAACTCCATACCACTGGATGTTCAAATGAACATTTAGCATTTGACGATAGTTTATGTATAGTTTGTAAGAAGTCTCATGTGCAGCCATCATTAAATGTTAATGCTAGTAACATAAGTAAATTAAAATCTATTTGGCCTATTTGTGATGAGGCTAAAGAAAGTATTGAGTATGTATGGCTGATGCATTTGAATATAAATGGAGGTATAGTAAATAAAAGGCACGATTTAGAATTAATGTTAGAAAATTCTAATATTGCAGCTATATGCTTAAATGAACATTGGCTTCAAAAGGACAATATACATATAATGAACTCTATCCCTAACTACAAACTTGCTCATTTTTCTGTAAGAGAAGAAGGCATTCACGGTGGTACTTGCATCTTAATTAAAAACGATTTGGATTTCAATGTAAGAGATGATCTGTGTTGTCTTAATGAAGAATCTGTTTTTGAAATATCATGTATTGAAATTTTATTTAAAAAAGTAATAATTATTACTGTGTACAGAGTACCAAACAATGCAAATTTTAAACAGTTTTTATTGAAATTTGAGTCAATGTTAAATGTTTTGCATAGAATAAAATCGGTCGGGAATGTTTACATAACAGGTGATTTTAATGTGGATTTCTCAGAAAACTGTAAGGATCCACAACTAAGAATCAAATTAATGTCCCTTTTAGAAAGTCATGGTTATCACGTCAATTTTTTATCTGCCTCTCGAATAACTAGATCGACAAAAACATGTATAGATAACATTTTTACTCGGAAAGTCATGTCACAGGATTCTAGGCTCACAATGAATCTGGAATTAAGTATATCTGATCACAGAGCTTTATTTATTAATATGCTAGACTGCAAATCTGAATGTAACCAAGGCTCTGGTAACTTGCAATACAAAAGTAGATTTTTTTCTGATGAAAATATTGAAATTTTTACCGAGAGGTTAAGGCATATGGATTGGGGAGTTGGTTTTCATTGTTCGTTACAACAAAATTGCCTATCTTTCTTTGGAAATTTTCAAAACCTGTTTGAAGAAGTTTTTCCTTTAAAGTCTTTTATGAAGAAAAATAACAATGGGAAGAAAGTTAAAAACTGGGTAACTCAAGGTATCCGAGTTTCAAGTAAAAGAAAGAGGGAACTCAGTAGACTAGCCAAAGAATCTAATGACATAAATTTCATAAATTATGTTAAAAGGTATAAATGTATATTTAGATCTGTCTGTAACAAGGCCAAATTAATTAGCAATTCACATTTCTTGAAAAATGCAGAAAATAAGAGTAAAGCTGCATGGAGTATTGTGAGATCGGAATTGGGATGTAATAAAGATAAAAGTAACAATCTACCAGACCTAATTCTAGAAAATAAGCCTGTCAGTGAGCCAAGTGAAATTGTTGAACTTTTTAATAATAAATTTACAGAAACGGCTCGTGATGTAGGAGTTTCACCAGTATACAATGAAGCTTTCAGGCTTCTCCAAAAGGTTCCACAAGTCGGGGATATAGAGTTTACTTTTAAAAACGTTAGTTCAAATGAGGTAACGCAAATAATAAAATGTCTGAAAAATAAAAAAACTGCAGGGTGGGATGAAATTCCATTAGATTTACTAAAGAGAGTTTCAGATCTGATTTCACAACCACTTAGTGTAATTATAACCCAATCTTTTCAAAATTCACACTTTTTAGACAATTTAAAATATGCTGAGGTGAAGCCACTTTACAAAAAGGGAGAAAGACATAATCCAGATAATTATAGACCCGTTTCAGTGTTACCCTCTTTTTCAAAAATATTTGAAAAATCTGCATTGCTTCAAATCTCTTATTTTTTGGAACATTGTAAAATATTGGTGGATGATCAGTTTGGGTTTAGAAAGGGCCGAAGTACAATAAGTGCAATTTCAAAGCTTTGCGAGGAAGTTTCTTGGGCCTTGGATGGATCGCAGAGCACTGCTGGGGTGTTCTGTGATCTGTCCAAGGCTTTTGATTGCGTTGATCACACCCTTTTGTTGAACAAGCTCTACTTCTATAAATTTTCATCGAAAGCAGTTGAATGGATTAGGTCTTATCTAGAAAATAGGTACCAGCGCACGGTAATAGTAAAAAATAACACCAAAACAAAGTCTGAATGGAAAAAAATACAGGTGGGGGTGCCTCAAGGATCTATTCTGGGCCCCTTATTATTTATTTTGTACATAAATGACTTACCAATTAATATTTCTCATAGCTTAATATTGTACGCCGATGACACTACGGCAATTATAAAAGCGAATAGCAATAGTGAACTAGAAATGTATATTGATCAATCTTTAATAGAACTTACACATTGGTTTGAAGCAAATGGTCTGAAATTGAATTGCAGTAAAACACAAATATTACAATTTAGCACTCCACAAAATATTTTAAAAATTGACAGAGATATTAATTTTCAAGGGCAGTGCTTGAATTTGGCAAAAAGTGTTAAGTTTTTGGGAGTAGATTTGGATGCTAATTTTAAATGGAATACTGCAATAGAAAATATTTCAAAAAGGCTTAATTCGTCTTGTTTCCAGATGAGGGTCCTCAAAGATGTAGTCGATTTGAAAACGAAGATGATGGTTTACTATGCCTATTTTTTCCCTATAGTTTCTTATGGAATCGAGTTTTGGGGTTGTACTTGTCAATCTGAAATTATATTTAAAATACAAAAGAGGCTCTTAAGGATCATGACAAACTCGTCTTGGAGAGCACCTTGCAAGCAAATTTTCAAGGACTTAAATATTTTGACAATACCTAGTTTATATATTTACAAAGTCCTTATGTTAGTGCACACCAATTTTGACCTAATATCAGACCAGCAGTTTCATCACAAATACAACACTCGATTCAAAAATGATCTTCAATATCCTATCCACAGATTGTCGTTAACTGAAAGATCACCATTATATATGGGGAAAAGAGCATTTAATAAGTTGCCTTCAAACATAAAATGCCTTGTAAGAGACAAGTCCTTCAAATGTGTAGTTTCCAATTTCCTGTTGGAAAAAAATTGCTATAGGTTAGATGAATTTTTTTAAGCTAATTTGTATTACTAAGGATAAAAAACCTATTTTTATTGTATTTTGTTGAGAGCTTTTTGTGATGGTGTGTGATAGTTAAGAAAATTTTATTATTTATATCATAGCATAAGTATTATTTAATGTATGACAAAAAGTACATATTTCATATGAACTATACTCTTGTAAATATACTGACAATGTCACCTGTTTTTTTAGCAATGCTATAATGTAAACGTTATTTATGTGACAATAAAGAATGATTATGATTATGATTATGATTATGTGTGATGATCTTCCCACCAAAAGTCGATTCGTTTTTTCTTATCAACCTAATCTCTCCACCTTCTTCGTTCTTGAACCTTATCTAGGGTATCTTCAACCGTCCTTAAATCACTCCACTACTTGGACGTTCTAGTCTATCCTTGATATTTACAGTGATCTTACTCCTGTTGACATCCTTTCCCAAACATCTATAATAATTCTATCCTATTCTATATGAGTAACATCTTTTATCTTATACTTTACTTCTTAAGAGCGTAGTCACATATGGGTTTTGTAACATTTATTGAAAGTCATTTCTTTTGTGCTTCGCCATGTATATTGTTCTAAGTATTTTATGCTTATAATGTTATTATTTCTTTAGGGATTTTTTGTGCCCCCCTTTTGTGAGTGCCCATGACTCAAAACAAAAAAAACTGAAAATTCTCAGTTCAAATTTACTTGTTAGAAGTTTTCTGGGCTTGTAATAATAACACTACAGCTAGACAGTTTTTTTCTTGATGAAAAGTTTTTTACAACACATGAAAACGTAATAATCACAAAAAAAGAAAAATATTATTGTATATCACGATACACTATCCTGTTTAGTAAGAGGAAATAGTTAATGGATCATGAAATCCGAGTGTTTGAGTGAGATTATGGCTAGTTTAAGGCGTTAAAAGCCATATATTTTACTACAGTTCCATAAACAATATGATGCATACCGTCATTATTTACTGTACGAAAAATATTTAGCTTTCTATTGTTCTTTCGATAATATCGAGAAAAGAAATTTAGTTTACTATAAAATCTACTAGAAGCGATTATCATGCAAAAAAATTTAATTCATTGTTTTTCCGAGAGATAATTTTCAGTCGTTGATCACCACTCAAATCAAAATTTCTTTATTTACAAACCGTTGACATAACAATGTCAGTATTACATTAGATTCTTATAATGAACAATAGTATTATTCTGAAAATGTGTAAATAAAGTAATCTATAATATTCTTAATTACTGGTAATAAAATAAAATAGGTTTAATTATACCATGCTGTCAGGCACGACATGAATTCCCCGACACTGTAAGGGCACCTTTTATTAAGGAATGTTTTGACCTTATTGCCGAAACCTTACCCGTCGCTTTCATTCCTAAAGTCGTTTGGCAGTGAGTTGAAGAGCTTAATTCCGTTGTAATAGAGGTGTTTTAAAAAAAGGCAGTTCTGTGAAAAGGAATGAATGTTGTTGTTTTATGGAAGTTGTACCGATAATTATGTGATTCCTTTTTAAAGAGACCAATATTTTGATGTACGAATAAGAGAGAAGATAAAATGTAAACAGATTGGAAAGTCAGGATGTTGTTTTTTTGAAAAAGAGATTTGCATGAGAATCCGTGCGGCTTTTTATAAATAGATCGGATGGCACGTTTCTGGAGTTTGAAAACAAACGCAGTTCTAACGCATTTATGCCCCCATATTGTGATAACACACGTTAAAAAAGGATAGATTAGGCCGTAGTAAGATAGAACGTAATAGAACGTCTTTGTCTAAAAATTTGGAAAGACTCCTCAGCGCAAAAATTTAAGAACTGAGTCTACGACAGACTGTATCTATATGTGTGCTGAAGTTCAAATTCCTGTCAATGTGTATTCCGAAAGTTTTACTGAATTCCGCTTTCCTGAATACTGAATCACTTCTATATGACTCACTTAAGGAAAGCATTTCTTAAGTGATAAGAAATGAAAAAGACATAACTCATTTTTCATACCTAATATTATTATCAGTTTATCATTAAACTTGAATCCTTCACCTCAATAGTTAAATGTGTAAAGTACAATCCTCCTTCATTTCACAAAGCCCTCAGTTATCACAGGTATTTTAATGGGTAGTTATTGTAAACATTTATATTGTACTTATTATAGTTCTTAACGATTTATTAGATGAATAATTATCTATAAATTACGAACCGGTTAGAAAAACCGTGTAATTTTTTAGAAAAACACATTTTTGCTATGAGTTAATTGGAGATTGATACCTTCGCCAATCATACATACTAAATCACCTGAGTTTATTTCTATTGTCAATTTTCCTTGGTTGGCCAACTTTGCAAGTTAAGATATTTCTTTCTATAAGTTAATCTTAATCTGTGTGTGGTAAGAACCTCCCTCGTAGGGTACTGCTAAATCACTTCCAAACTGGTGTGAGCAGAGTTACTATAAATATAAACGGGGTTTGACACTAGATCAGTCATGTGATTTCAGGGAGTCTGTTTAAACAATGGATCACATAGTTACAAAGTGCCCTCTTACGCTCTTTTATGGTGGATTAGCTAGCATTCATGGAATAAGTGAGATAGGTCTTAATTGGATTGATAGATTGGATTTAGCTTTGTGACAGGAGATCAATTAATTTATTATTTTTGTTGATAAATAAGATTACTTTCGGATCTTGTTTCAATTTTGTATGCACTGTTTTTTTTTTCATTTTTTCAAATGAATAGACAACAAACCAAACAATATGCATTGCAATTTATAATTGTATCAATAAATCTGCAAATCTTGTTACCGAATTTGTGAAGAGCAGAGTTAGTCATGAGGAAGGATAGATATTACTGATAGGTGTTTTTTTTTTTTTTTTTTTTTTTTTTTTTTTTTTTTTTTTTTTAAGGAAAAGGGGTAGCAATTAAAGCCAAAATATATTTCTTACTTCATTACATTAAGTTAAATGTTGTTGGCTTTTAGGGAAACCACAGTTAGGTTCCTTAACTATTAAATAAATAGCCGTATAACTAAGGAGAATCAATAATTTAACATGAAATTCTTTGATTGGTTGTATTTTCCGACTGGGTCATCCTTTTGATCTCAGGTTTGCACTTTTATATTGAACAAATAAAGACCTAGAAAATGACGTATAACTCGAGGTAGACTTACTTTAAAAATTTCAAAGACTATAACCCCCGGCTATACGAAACACGAGTAAAATACGTCTAAATTTTCGATATACATTGTAAAGTTTCATTACTTTTCTTTCGACAGTGTTAAAATTAATGTATAAATTCCACATTTTTTCCAACCCCGTTTACAATCGTACAGTATATACCGGTATTAAAGTTGTGTTACTGTACAATTTGCTCAAAAAGAATATCTTACTTTAAATTTGTTTCATAAACATAGCAAAATGTCATACATATTACTTACCCTTCCAGTTGTAGACAAAATGTCATACATATTACTTACCCTTCCAGTTGTAGACTTAATGTTTTACTTTAAAATTTATTCCATAATATTCTAATATTAAAAATGTAATAGAATTATCACATAAATATTATTCAAGTATTCAATATGTAAAGAAGTCATGTTCAATTTAGTTTTAATCCACCAGCAAGTAGAGCATTCTTGAATGAACTTATTAAAGATATGTTATGGTAAGTAATTCACTAGTAAGTCAATTCAGTTATATTTTATTTGAAATAAATGTGTATATAAACAGCTGTAGGAAATAACACTGTATATTAAACAATAGCACAGTTGTTTACATAACAGCATGCCATAGATAAAATATTATAGAGTAACCAAATAAATAGATTCCTATACTTATAGTTAATAATCCTACATCACAGTAATTTTATTTAACTTGTTAATAACCACATGGGGGGGGGGGCAGTGTCTAGGGGCTTTTAGATAATCAGGTCTGGTTTCTTTTATACTTGTAGCCAACCAAGAATATTTGATGAATGTTCAGATTCATCACAAGTCCTTTCTCACTGATGATAATATAAATAGCAAGTTTAAATATAAAACAATGTTTAGTCTATTTAAAAATATATAGATATTTTACCCTTTTTTAAGATAAAAATAAAATGTTCACAGGATAAGTGAGTTATATTGCAAGATGTTGCCTATATGATACTAAAAAATACATTCTTACTGTCAATTCTTTGAGTATTAAGGAAAAACAGATATAAGACTTTAAAAAGATTATTAATGAGTCTTAAGAATGGTAAAAATAGCTTTTGTAAATTGTTAAAATCGAAAAACCTTCCTACGAATATTTTGGAAAGACAATATTTATTTAGTCGTGACACTAAAAAGAAAGCCAATGGTTTGTCGGCATTAGCTATGCACATATTGGAGAGTGTTTTATCCCTTACTTCCTAGCCCAGTGTTCCACTATTTTATTTAGTCGTCACACTAGAGGCAGTAAAAGGCTTGTCGGCATTTCCTATGAAATGAAATGAAATGAAATGAAATGAAATGAAATGAAATGAAATGAAATGAAATGAAATGAAATGAAATGAAATGAAATGAAATGAAATGAAATGAAATGAAATGAAATGAAATGAAATGAAATGAAATGAAATGAAATGAAATGAAATGAAATGAAATGAAATGAAATGAAATGAAATGAAATGAAATGAAATGAAATGAAATGAAATGAAATGAAATGAAATGAAATGAAATGAAATGAAATGAAATGAAATGAAATGAAATGAAATGAAATGAAATGAAATGAAATGAAATGAAATGAAATGAAATGAAATGAAATGAAATGAAATGAAATGAAATGAAATGAAATGAAATGAAATGAAATGAAATGAAATGAAATGAAATGAAATGAAATGAAATGAAATGAAATGAAATGAAATGAAATGAAATGAAATGAAATGAAATGAAATGAAATGAAATGAAATGAAATGAAATGAAATGAAATGAAATGAAATGAAATGAAATGAAATGAAATGAAATGAAATGAAATGAAATGAAATGAAATGAAATGAAATGAAATGAAATGAAATGAAATGAAATGAAATGAAATGAAATGAAATGAAATGAAATGAAATGAAATGAAATGAAATGAAATGAAATGAAATGAAATGAAATGAAATGAAATGAAATGAAATGAAATGAAATGAAATGAAATGAAATGAAATGAAATGAAATGAAATGAAATGAAATGAAATGAAATGAAATGAAATGAAATGAAATGAAATGAAATGAAATGAAATGAAATGAAATGAAATGAAATGAAATGAAATGAAATGAAATGAAATGAAATGAAATAGTTTTATTGCTTTTTGACAATATGTACATATCGTATAGCAAAAGTCATATTATAATAAAAATAATCCTACAAACTAATGATACATTAAGTGATGTGCTAAAATAACTATAGTAACAATTCCAGCAAAGCTTAGTGGGGGAGTTCATTCGTTCACAGATTAACGCATTCATTCACTACAAACCCTCTTCTACAGCACTAACATTCATACAAGGATCTCTCCCGAGCCGTCCGCAAATTAGGAGTCAGCTATAAATTCACCCACAGAATAACAAGCGAGAGCCACTAAGTAGCCTTTTAATCGAGACTTAAATTTGTTGAAATTTTGTTCCCTTTTTATATAATCTGGGAGAATGTTTAAAATTTTGACGCCTGCTACAGACGGTTTGCGTTCCAGGGCCGATGTACGGTGCTGAGCTACTCTAAAACTGACTACTTCTTGTTTCGTGTTGATGGATGTCGCTACCTCGTGTTAAATTACATTTGAATCTACAATATAATGCAGTCTCCAAAATGTAAATGCAAGGCAGCGTTAGCAAACCTAATTCCCTGAAGGACTGTTCGCATGACTCTCTAACTTTTAATTTGGAAATTATTCGTATTGCTCTTTTTTGTAGCCGAAAGACTCTTTGAAGTTTGTCTAAGGAACAGCTACCCCACAGTCTTACTCCGTAGGTAAGGTGAGGGTAAATGAGACCAAAATAGGCCATTAACTGTACCTTAACTGTGCAAAATTTTGAAATGTTTCTCAAAGCAAAAATACCAGAGGCAATTTTTGCACAAACGCTGTCAATGTGGCAGCTCCAGGTCAACGCCCTATCTAGGTGAATTCCCAGGAACTTGACAGTGTTTGTTTCATCAAGAAGAATGCTATCAACCATTATCAGTGGCTTTAAGCAAGACTCTTGATCTCTTAAAGAAAAATGAATGTATTTTGTTTTTGAATGATTTGTAGATAAATATTCCATTTCAAATTGCTGAACACAGGCATTAAGATTAGTGAACGCTTCAATTTCAAGTGCAGGAATGGACTCAGCTTTGAAGCAGAGTGTTGTATCGTCCGCATATTGAACGATATTTCCACTCAAGACAGAAGACCCTCGTTAACGTAAACCAGGAAGAGAACCGGGCCTAGAATAGACCCCTGTGGAACTCCACAATGAACGTTTTTACTATTAGAAAATGAATCACCAATTTGAACACATTGACTTCTGTCGTCCAAGTATGATTTGAGCCACGAGTAAGGAGGGCCACGAATGCCATATCTTTCAAGTTTTGCCAATAGAAGATTGTGATTGACACAATCAAAGGCCTTGGACAAGTCTAAAAAAACACCAACAGTTTTTTGTCTGTTTTCTAATCCGTCCAACACCAAATCGACCAGTCTGGTGACGGCGTCAATGGTTGACTTTCCATGTCTAAAACCAAATTGGTCCTCACTCAGAATCTTCTCTTTATCAAGAAAATCAAGCAGCCTGGAAAGAAATACTTTTTCAAAGATTTTGCTTGGAGCTGGTAAAATTGAAATAGGGCGGTAGTTGTTCAAGACCGTTGGGTCTTCCTTTTTAAACACCGGAACTACCTTTGCATTTTTTAATTTGGAAGGAAACAACCCCGTTTTGAACGAAGAGTTTATTATTTTCGTCAACGGGCACAGAATACTTTCAGTACACTGTTTCAATAACCACGTTGAAACACCATTGATATCCTCGGATAATTTAGGTGGAAGATTTTGTATCGCCCGAGCCACTTCCAGGCTTGTACGCATCCAGGCTATGCGTATTCCTGGTGTCGAGATGGAAAGTTTTTCGTTAGAAAGTCACAAGGGGAAAGAAGTAAAAGAGTGGACACCTACGATGAGCTTGATAAGCTTAAGTAGTCAAATTACTTCTTATGTCATGTGTATAAGCACTAATTCAAGATTTAAATTTTTTATTTTCAAGTTAGGGTTATTTTATTTTCTGTTAAGAAGTATTTAATTTTGTATAATATAATATAACAGTTTTAATATTTACAGTATATAATATAATATAAAAGTTTAAGATTTTTGTATAATATGAATTCACAATCTTTAGTAGATATAGATTTAAATCAGTTCTTTGACCCCTTAAAAGAGACAAGTTTAAATTTTATCTATACTAATATACGGAGTATGAGAAAAAACTTTGACAGATTTATTTTAGAGCTTAATAGTATAAATAACAAAATTAATATAATTATATTAAGTGAAATTTGGATTGACACAAATGAAGTTAATCTATATAATATTCCTGGTTATAATGTATTTGCCCAATGTAATAACTCGTACAGAGCTGGTGGTGTTATATGTTATGTTGATAACAAAATAGATTGCAGTAAATTAGATATGAAAATGACAGCAGCCGACACCCTACTCCTTAGTATTAAACATAACAATTTATATTTTAAAATTTTTTGTGTATATAGATTGCAAAGTGTACCTGAGGGTATTTTTTTATCAGAATTGTCACAATCCATTGAAAACTTAAACAATAATGTTATTTACATAGGCGATATTAATATTAATATAGCTGTTAACAGCCTAATTTCTAATCGCTATCTTAGTCTATTGAATAACAATGGTTTCCAGTCATTTGTAAATACTCCTACTAGAATTGCTGTATCATCAAAGAGTTGCATTGATCACATTTTTATAAGAAGTAAAGAACTCAATTGTTTTCATTCAAATGTTTTTGACAATAGTATAACCGATCACTGTATTTTAGGTCTGAAATATAATAAAAAATCTAATAATCAATCCATTGAACATTCAGGCTTTTGTATAAATGCTCCAGTTCAAAAAAATGTAGATTTTAATCTAGTTAAAGAGAATTTACAGAATGTAAACTGGAATGATGTATACTTAGAAAACAATGTAAATATATCCTTTGACAAGTTTTATGAAATTTTGAATAATGTTGTAAGTCTAAGTAAGAAAAGTCAAATAAGTAATAATAAGTTTCTGAAAGCCAAATCATTGAGCCCGTGGATAACGCTAAACATTTTAAATAAATTTAACAAACGTAAAAAACTGTATAAAATTTTTAAAAGGAGGCCCTACGACTCGTCATTTAAGAACTATTTTCAAAAATTTTGTTCTGACTTAAATGGTCATATTTTTAAAACTAAAAACTTATATTATTCTAAAAAATTAGATAACTGTAAAGGTGATTCGTCACAGCAGTGGAAAATAATCAATAATTTGACTGGAGGCGCCGCAAACAAAACCGTAGACCGGATTGAATTGGACAATGGGTCAGTTGTCACAAACCCAAGCGATATCGCTGAGGAGATAAACAACTACCTTATCTCGGTTCAGTCGGACAGGCCTCATACTGTTGCATCAGTCACTCTCCCGCCATTGCACCACTACCCGCAATCCTTCTTTGTGGCACCTACTACTGAGGATGAAATTAAAATGATTATTAAAGGTTTGAAAAATAAAAAATCTAGTGGTTTTGACAATATAAGTGTACAATTATTAAAATTTATTGTTGATGAAATTGCACCTGTATTAGTTTATTTGGTAAATAGCAGTTTCACTAGTGGAATTTTTCCCGAAGTTTTGAAATTAAGCTCTGTTGTTCCAATATTGAAAAATAACAACTCTAGTAAATTAGATAATCTAAGACCAATTAGTGTGCTCTCAATTTTTTCAAAATTATTAGAAAAAATCATGTTATTGCGACTTCAGAAATACTTAAAAAAATTAAAATTTTTTAGTAATCACCAGTATGGTTTTATTAAAGGTAAATCAACAGAGGATGCGCTTTTGAGTGTTACGGAGGAAATTTACCAAAGTCTCAACTCTGGGCTTAAAGCTTGTGGGCTCTTTGTTGATTTCAAGAAAGCTTTTGATCTTGTTGATCATGAAATTCTTATTAACAAATTAGAATCCATCGGAATAAGAGGAATCGCTCTAAATTGGTTTTCTAGTTTTCTAGTGGGTAGAAAACAACAAGTAAAGATTGGTAACAATTACAGCTCAACTAAATTGGTCGAGAGTGGTGTGCCTCAAGGATCTGTAAGCTCAGCTGTATTGTTCCTCATATTTTTAAACGATCTTTTAAAATTGAATTTTCATGGAAAAATTAGTGCATTTGCCGATGACATTGCTCTTTTTTATTCCAATAAGAACGTAAATATCCTTGGTGAACATATAAACCACGATCTGTTACTTTTAAGAGAGTGGTGTTTAGCGAATAAAATGATAGTAAATGTAAATAAAACAAAATATATTAATTTCGATTTTAATAGCTTCGATATACCTTCTCCTATTAAATTTCATTCTGAAGCCTGTGATTTAAGAAGATGTAACTGTCAGACCTTGTGCAAAGTAAACAGTTTTAAATATTTAGGCATTACTCTTGATGAAAAATTTACTTTCGAACCTCATATTACTATATTGCATAACAATTTAAGGGCATCCATTAGGAAGTTTTATTTCTTAAGAAATATTTGCAGCTCGGAATTATTAAGATCCCTTTATTTTGCTTTAATTCACTCAAAATTGCAATATGGACTGGTGTGCTGGGGTGGCACCTTTAAATATTTAATAGACAAATTAAGAATAACTCAAAATTATTTTTTGCGTATAATATTAAAAAAACCAAGAAGAGATAGTTCATTTCCTCTTTTTCAGCAATTAAATATCTTACCAGTCCAACATCTTTTCATTTTTAAAGTTTTAAGATTATTTTTTACTAGAAGTGGAAATTTGGGAAACAATTTATTACATTACAATACTCGATATGTTGCTAATCAAAATTTCCGGTTACCAAAGGTTAAAAAAGCAATTTTTCGTCACTCTTTTAGCTATTTGGGACCAAAATGTTTTAATCAACTGCCTATAAAAATAAAAAATATTTCAAACTTGAAATCCTTTAGTAAAAACACAATTATTTGGCTTCTACTGAAAGATGAGATACATTTTGTTAATACAGTAGTCTAGTTGTTTATATAACAAGAAGTTTTTTTAGTATTTTTAAATTTTATAATAAATTTTATCATTAATTAAGTTTATTTTTAAGATACCGCAGTGGCGACTTTTATATTTTTTTTCTTGTAATGCTAGACTCTAGAATGATTAGTTTCTAAGCTATTAATTTTATGTTTATTTCTTTACTGGTCACACTACTAGTAATAGTGACCAGTTTAAATTTCCAATTATTATAATGTTACTTAAAACTGTCTTTAAAAAATGGAAATAAATTATTATTATTATTATTATTATTACTTCCGCTTCACACACAGGAGACAGCATCATGGACCGCAAAACCCTCCTCTCTTGGGTAGTGTCCAAGTTACATGATTTTCTATTAGGTTTCATCTGGACAACAGTTGAAAAAAAGTTATTAAATTCCGTTGCTACTGATTTTGGGTCATCGTAGACATGCCCATTAATATTTAACTGAATTGGTTTCTTTGAAGACA
>JAQJVL010007065.1:0-25679 GCA_035578905.1 Stictocephala bisonia | reverse complement strand
GTAAAAAGAAAAAGTGATTTAGTAATCGCCAAGGGGTTTTTTTGCCTGCCATAATTTAATCAAGGCTTAAAATAAAAGAACGATATAAAGGGGAACGCAAGGACCGGGGTTCCACCGGGGGGGGAATTGCCAAACTGTTGACCTTTGGACAACTTTGGCCGAAGATGCGGTATCGCAGAAAACGGAAGCGGGTGGGGGACAACGGGGGGTTGATTTTGTCCCGGGGGCCTGAAAAAGGCACTGAAAGGCGGGGGGGAACGCCGGAAGGGGCCCCGTTTTCCCGAACGGCGGAATGTTGGTCGATTTGTGCGGAAGCCAAAAAATGAACCTTGAAAAACGACTTGAAACCCCGCGGTGATGTCTCGACAAAGGGGGCGGTTTCGTTCCCCCGAAAAACCAATTCCCAAACCAAAAAAACCCGAACCGAAAAGTTTTCCCAAAACGAGGAACGGGAATTAAGCGTGGTTCGCCGGGACGGTGGCCCTTTGGTTAACTTCCAAGGAAAACGGGATTTGCGTAACGAAGAGGGAAACCCGGGAAACCAAAAACTGTTAAACTGGGACGGGTAGTTTTACGGTCCTTGCAATGGGGACCTTGTAGAAATCGGGTACCAACGGACCCTGCCGAGGGTAAAACGGAGACCGTTTTTTAACTTAAAGGGGAAACTTTTCCGTAGCGCGATACCTTATGGTGCGTTAAATTTAAAATTCCCGCAACCCGGGGTATAAAAAATGGGAAACCTTAATTCCATTTTGGGGAAATCCCGTTGGGTGGGAAAGCAAAGCCCTTTATTGGACCGAAATTTGCCCTATCACGCCTCAAAACGAAATAAGCAAAAACCCCTTTTTTCCCTAAAAAGGAAACTTGACGTTTGAGAAGTTTAAAAATAACCGTAGAGAGGGGATTTTTACAATTGGAAACATTACGGGCCCTTGGGCCCGGGGGGTTTTTGCCAAATTTTTCCCCCCAAAAAAAACCAAAAAAGGGTTTTTTAGCCGCCCCCAAAAAAAAAAAAAAAAGAAACCGTGGGGTTAACCGGGGGGCGGGTCCTTAAAGTGGTCTTTGTTTGGGCCAGGAAAAGGCTTGGGGAAATTTGGAAAAAAAGGGGGTGCCGGTTAAAGGGCCCCCCAAACGAACCGTTTTCCCAAAATTTTCAAACGCAGGGTTCCCCTGGGGGGGAATGCAAAATGTAAAAATGGGGGGTTTCCCCCCCCGGGTGAGGAAAATGCTTCCAGGAAATACTAAAACCCCGGACCCCCGCGAAACGGGACGGTACAAAAAGCCCTTTTGGGACCAAGTGAAACTCGTACCCTTTTTGGGAAAATAATTGTCGTACGGAAAAAAATGGAAAAAAAAAAAAAAACCTATTGGGCAAACGGCGGTGGGAAAAATTTTAAAAACGGGGGGGAGAAAGCCGTCCGTCTTTATTTGACCTGGTCCTTTTTGGGGACTAACCGAAAAAGGAAAAAAACCCCAATAAACCCGGAGCGAAAACCAACGTTTGTTTTCCCCCGAATTTGCTCCCCAAAAACGGCCCTGCGAGTTTGTTTTTTTTGAAACCAACCCATCGGAGGTTTTATCGGAAAATGGGGAAAAAGAAAAAACACTCGGCCCCCGCCAAACCGTTTTTCGCCCGGGGAAGTTTGCCAACAAGGGGTTCGCACCGGGGGGTCCCCCCTCCGAACGGCGTTTTCCTTTTTCCGATCCCCCCCTGGAAAAAAACGAAACGTCCCCGTAAAGGCGGCCCGGTGGGCCCAAATTTTTCGGCTTCCCCCTTTAAATTTTGGAAGAGGGAAAAAACCCGTGTCCGGTTTTTCCGAAAACCCCCCCCCGGTTTAAATATCCCCCCCCATCCAGAAAAAAAGATTTATTAAAAAAGGGGGGGTCGGGGACGATCCCCGGGAATTGGTTTTTGAAAGGTAAAAAAGAGGAATACACGACGGGTCGGCCGTGGCCAAACCGCCCGCCGGATAGCCCTTCCGGGTGGTAACACACGACCCCATCAACGGAAAGAGGAGAGCGAACCCGGTCGGTTACCTACGGTCCCCTCGACCCGAAAGCCAAGTAACAAGCCGGTTTCCAACGTTAAAGGAAATGTTTAAAAAACACATCGACCGTGTATTCCGCCGTCGTGCGCGAAAACGTATTGGGCACGCGAAAATGTTTCGGCAAGCACCACGATCGGAAAAAAGAGGAACGGTTAATAAAGTACCTTTTTGGGAAGCGGGCCGATATCCACGACGATTTTCCTCGTCAGAGGTGGGGTTGGTTTTTCCTAGGTCTCCGTGCGTCCACATTTTTCAGAGTTTTGGAAACACGATTTGCAAAAGCGACCAACTTGACGTCCGGGGCCCGATGCGTATTTGAGCGTACGCCGCCCCAACAGACGGCAGTGGATTTTCCTGTCCCCCGAAATCGTCCCCCCTGTCCGCCGGAAGCTTTATGGGCAAATAAAAAATCGTACCGGTAAAACGTCCTCCCGTCGCTTTCTTGCAGTGGACAAGCAAGAACACGAATGGCAAAACCGGTGTTAAAATATTTCCTTCAGACGACGGTTTTTTAACACGGCGTCACCACCCCCCCCCACCGGTAAAAGCTCCCGCCGCGGACTGGGAGAGAGGTGTAAAACTATAATAAAATAGGTGGGTCCACCAAACAGGAATCCAAAGGAAGTTTCGTTTTCCACTGAAACGCCTTAACGTGGATCGACCTCTGAAGATCGTCCAAGAGATGGGGAAAATAGGCCAATTTTCAATCGTCCTTACGTAAGAAAAAAGCGTTTTTGAAAAGGTGGTCGTTTTTGCCCGCGGTAACGACCTGCAAGCGGACGGCCGCCCCCGGGGAATTTTGGCCCCGACGGTGTCCCACCACGGAACCGAACCCGAGCCCCGGAACCACAGAAATATGACGAACTGTCCTTCCCTTCAGTCCGAAAAACACGGCCGACGAAACATCGGAAAGAATGAAAACGGTGGGATCCAGAATCACGGTGGAGGAGGAGGAGACGCGTTGTTATTTTCCGACGGGGTTTTGTCCAGAATTCCCCTCTATTGAAAACCGCTTAGGTTTAACCCGTGGCGGCCCTGTCCCCGGTGGACTGTGCCACGGAAAAGGCAGTAAATACGGCATAAAGGCCCCTGTGGGAATCTGTCCCCCCGTCCCGTTGTCTTGTTACGGAGTGAGATATCCGCCGAAAGTGGTCCCCTTTTTCAGGTCCGTGTAAAGAACGGCAGTGGGGTAACCCCGTTTTCTGGGACGTGGTTTTTCAGTGGGGATCGACTGACCACCAAACACCCCGCCGACGGTGGTTAAACGACAGAAAAGATTAACGACGAACGTTTTTTTTCAGCGAGCAGGACCCTGCTACAAAGAGGAAAGACCACTTTTATACGGGCGGATCGGTGGGAATCGAACCGGCGGGTTTCCAGCCGCAAGTCCTAACGAGCGGTCGGGACACCCGGTGGTGGGATTGTTTCGTCCGCACGCGCGAACGCGAATTTTTAAACAACCGGTTCACCCGGCTCGTCCACACTTTTTGGGACAGGCGGTTTTTTTCGATCGTTCCGAAGGTTGCGCTCCAGAGGTGTTTGTTTTTTAGAACAAGTTTTTGTAAAAACAACGTTGATCGGGCCAACGGTATCAAATAGAGGACCGATTGCGCCACTTTCTTTTTTTACTCCTGCATTAACGAACACGCGAGTAACTTACGTCCGTTGGCAAAATGGGCAAAAGTGGGCAGTTAACAAGAAGAGAACGGCAAGTTTATGCAAGCCCCAGACGAATTAATCGACAAAAAGGGAAATTTCGATTTGTGCCAAAGTCCCTTTTCCGGGACGTTTTATACAGATGGTCGGAGCACGTAATGAGAAAAATTCGAACCTTGAAAGCAACGCTTGCCGCCGTTTTTCATTTTAACAGCGGGATTTTTTTAGACGGGGCCCTAAAACGACAGATTCCCCCCATAGAAATACACGTAAAGAACGGAAGCGAAGGAACCTGTTGGCGGGTTACCAGTAATCGACTGGCTTCTAGAAAGAAAAACGATTTGGCGGAAAAGATGCAGTTGACAAAAACCACGGAAAAGGGCCGATTGCGGTGATAGCGGCCCTACAAACGGTTATTCGTTCGGTGAAGGCGGAATGGATTGTGCTTTTTTACGGCATCAAAAGACGTCGAAAATGTGAACGTTTTGGACAGTGGGGGACGATTACAAAGATACTGTTTGGTTTACATTTTCGGCAACGACGCCCGGGAATATCGGATTAGGCGCCCCTTAAAATTTTAACTCGGCTCCGCAAACCGGTGAAAATTCCCATTATGTTGTAAACAAGTCCAAAAAATGCATCGTATCACCATCCGCCGACGTGGTGTTTTTCGAAAAAGGGACCTGAGGCGGCCTTACAAAAGTGCTACACTTTTCTGTCGTTGTGTCTTGATTTGGCAAACGAAATTTTACGTACCACGAATTTTGGGTCAACGAGAAGTGCCGAAGAAAAAATCTGTACACTCGGTGGTGAGGAAATCGATCCGCATGGATCTCGTCAAAGAGTAACAGCAACACTTGGCAACCAACGAGCGTTAAAATGTCCCCTTTTCGACCGTTTTCGAAAGAGAGTCGATGGGCCCCCCGCTACCTCTCGACATAGTAAGAGTTTTTAATGCACGCGAAAATTTAGAAAGAAGGGAAAACGTTCCGAAGCAAGGCGCGCTGCGGATAGATCGAAAATTCGCCACGATCGTTCGTTTTTAAGTGGTCCCCCCGCACGTTTGCTGGTCGGCGGCCGGTGGGGAAAGGAAGCGCTTGGCTGAAAAAAATACAAAACACGGTCGAAACAACCGCATTTTACCGCTCTGTTAACAATACAACCGAATAACGCGCGACCAGTGGACGACGGAACTGCCCCCCGACACTCCGATGGTTTTTTTTCTTTTATGCGGGTGTAAAGGACGGACAAGGTTCAAAACGTTTGGCCGACTGTTTTGGGGGTGGTTTTCGCAACTTCGCCGCCACTTGTGGGTATCTGTCGTAAACTGCAAAAGTTTTTTCTTACAGACCCACATGGACCGTAAAGAGCCGGCGGGCGATTTTCCCGGAAATCGGCCTTGTTTGTAGCGCGGGAAGGGGCTTTTTCCACCTTGCTCGTTTCCCCAGGACTTCCCGTTTTTGAAGGACGGTTTGTTTTTACGTTTTTTTACGAACGAAAAAAAAGCGGTCTGTAACGAACGGCGTTCCAGTTTCCGAGCTTTTCCAACGTGGGCTGGAACCTAAGGAAAAAAAACGATCCAAGAATCTGGGCGGACGAAGAACGGTTGGTGGAGTATCAATGGAGGACACGAGTGAGGGACGTAAATTGAAAGAATAAACGATCTTCAATTATCCAGAACTTTATTTTCTACCTGTTTTTTGTTTTTTTCACCATGTTAGGCTTTTTTTCGCGAAGTCCCTTTGTGATGATACCTCGGGCGCGGACTTTTCTGTAAATCGATATGTCCTTTCAGCATCGTCCAGTATACTGCGCAAAGTGACGGCGTACTCACGAAGTGTACTGTCCGAGGTGGATCGGTTTTCCCACACCTTTTTCACCCACTCGTCCCGAATTTTCGTCCCCGGTAAAGCGAAATCTGCGAAAACTCCCGCTAATTTCGCGTACAGTCCGGTGAAGATTTGTAACAGATCATTACGCAACGACTGTTCTTTTTTGATCGCGTTTTGCGCGATGTAGGATCCGACGACGTTATAGCCGAATCGGTTCTTACTGCCACTCGGCGAAGTAGCCGAAAGAGAGAGTTGAAGTTCGCGTACGGTAGTACGTTTGATAAATCGTTCGCTTCGCAAAAGCTCCAACTCTTGGCGCTGCGTATAAGCGGTCGGGTCTACGCGTTTCGTGCGATAAAGCTCTGCGAGCTTCTCGGCCTCTACGCGTATCTCGTCCAGTCGCTGGCCCTGTCGGTAGGGGTCCGTGGTTTCGACGGTCCGTTGAAAGATGACTGACAACGGGATTTCTGAATTTCTTCTTCGCACAATGCCGAACCAGTACTGCTTCCAGAGACCGTTTTTTTTCGATAATTTTCCCCCTCCTTCCCGTTCGCTTTCAAAAATCGTTTTTTTTTGTTGTACGATAGCGTTTTTTTCTTTTTATTTTCCGGTCCTTTGAAAGCCCTCGGAATTCGTTCGGCCACTGGCCCCCCCGTCGTGACGGTGATGGGGGTGGGGTAGAAACTGAAGGCGTTTGGCGGGCCGTTAACATCTTCCAAATAGAACGCTTTTTGGTACAATCTATAACCCCTGGTAACATTTATTTTTCGCGTAGCATTTTTTTTCCCAAAAAGGAATAGGACCCCAGATTACTGGTGAAACCGTATTCCACGAGATTTTCACCCTGTCCCCCCCCGGTCCCCACCTTACCGAACGGGCGAAATTTTTATCCATCCTTTTTTTCCGTACGTTGTATTCCAGTAACCGACCGATTATCCCCAAAGCTACGTTAAACGTCCCTTATAACGATCCCCGCGTAAAAAAAAAACTTATTTTTCGTAATAATCCACTCGTAGCAACCTTCCGCCGGGCCCCGCGCCTTTTTTCCATCCCCAACCGGTTCCAAACAGCGGTTTTTTACCGAAGAGAAAATTCCCCCGCCTTTGCCATCACTACTTTCGTATATTTTCCCCGTTTTTAGAACCGTTCGAGAACATCCGAAACTGGCCTTTTACAATTTTCCCCGCTGAAACTACGGCCTGAAGGTTTCCCCCCTGCCCGTCCGAAAACGTTCCCAATGCCCCCGGAATTTCGAGGTTTTTTTTATTCGCGCCAAAACAATAGTTCCCCCCCCCCTCGACAGCCAGCGTTTTCCCTACTATTATCCGGACCTCCGTTGCATTATAACGGTCCCCTCCGTTCACGTTTGTTCCGTCCCGCTTTTATTTTTTTTTTTCGATATGGCCACACGCTTTTGTTTCCTACAGCGTAAACTGGAAACGTCTGTCCCCCCGTAAAAAACCTCCCTCACCGGTCCCCTTCCCGCCCGTAGACGGGGGAAACTGTTTTTTTTTATTTTACGTTTTGTTTTCCGGTCACTTGGCGAAACATGGACCCGAATACCGGACGATCCGAATCCGTCCCCCCCCCGGATCCCCGTCCCGCCCCGCCCCGTGACCCCCTTTTGTTTTTTTTTTTTGATATCCAACCTAACGCGGCTTATGAAAAACTCGGCCCCCCAACGTAATTTTTTTTTTTTCCAGTCCCCAACCGCTGTACGTCCGACTAAAAATTCCCCGCCCGTAACAAAAAGTCCACGAATCGCTCCGCTTTTTCGTCCCGCGTGACCGAAGAAATTCGGGGGCCCTAACCCCGTAAAAACGGCCCCGAGGCCGTGGTTCGACCTCCCTACGAATTTTTTTTAACGTTTTTTTTCCGAAGTACGGTTTCCCCCCCTCCCTAAATTCCAAAATGTTCCGTTTCAAACGGTTGCAATCCCTGGCCTCCCTTCCAATTCACACGTAAATCTAGGGAAACTTTTTTTTCGTTAAGCGGTTTGCAAAATCTGTTTTATTCCTCCCGCATCGTTATCTAAATCTGACGGGTTCAAACGGTCGTAAATTAACGAAGACACAGCCGTCCGGGTTTATTTTTTTTTAGCCGGCCGCCACGGGCTACGGCCTAGCCTTGACGCTTTCCGCGGTGGTTATTTTTTCCCCGTTTTTTTCCCCAAAACCCGACCCCCCCGCCTTTGGTTTTTTTTTTTCCGAACCAAGAGCTTGTTACGAAATCCTCGAAACCAAACTTATCCACCCGTTCCCTGATGTTTTTGGCGGCGAACTTCGTCGCGTACGTTTTTGCACCGTTCCAAGTCCACGATCTTGCTGGTCCAAAACTAAAACCCCGGGTCCACCCCCTGTCGAGGTTAAAATTCCGGTAACCAGACGTTTCCCCCCCCCTCCCCAGTTAGTCCGATCCGTCCCCGCCGTTTCCCCCCCCCCCCCCCTCGCCCCCTGGGCTTCCCGTTTTTTCGGACACCCCGCTGTTTTTTCTTCCCCCCCCTTCCCCGAGACGTCCAGATCCCGTCCTCGGAAGTCCCCCACCGGCCAGAAAAAACGGAAAACCAGTCGGAACACGCCGACAACCGCCCCCTAATTTTTCGACACACACTTTCGGCCCCCCGGTAGGCCGCATGCCGGATAGTGGAACTTTTAAAAAAAGTCCCCCCCTGGTTTTGTGGCGGTAAAATTGTACTGTAACTAAGAAGGTCCGGGTTGGTCACCCCCAGAAAATCCGCAAAAAACCGATTTTCAGGTTTCCGTCGGGTGTCCCCCGCCCCGGCCGCCCTAAGGTTGGCCATATATTTTTAAGTTTTGTCGTTCCTAAAAGTTTTTTTTTCTCACCACACCTGTTTTTATTTTTCCGTAAAAAACTTTTTTGTTTCGACGTACGGGCCCCTCTTTTTTGTGCCTCGAAAATCGCACCGCGTTTTTTTTCCGTCCCCCCCGTAGTCCACTTTCCATATCCGTGGTTTATGTTACCATTTACGAAGACCCCTCCCCCGTCCAACGGTTTTTCGACGCCAATTCCCCCTTCCACCTGTTTCCCCCCCTGCTTTTTTTACGAAACCGGGTTTTATTTTTTTCGTAAGGGCCCCGGTGGGCAAAAATGGCCGGTTTTCCCGACAATCGTTCACCCCCGAGGTTTGCCCGCCCCGAATCGATGTTGGTCCTATACTCCCCCGATTTTCACGTGTCGTACCGCCCCTCTCCCGAAACCCACGGGGTCCGTTCCATACCAGGTGTTCGGGTTAAAGAAAGGCAGAACAAGAACCTCGGTTAAAACGATAATCCGCCCAAAATTTCTCGGTCCGAACGATGCGAGGTAACCGAAGTTTTTAGACGTCCCCCCCTTTCGGGCCCCTCCGTCGAACAGAACGGTTTAGGTCTGTTTTTTTTAATGTTTGGATCGCCGCCCAGCAAGGGGAAAAGGTGGAAACGTCCCCCCCCCAATCGCGGTACCCGTTTTTTTTTTTTTTTCCCCGGTTAAGAGAACGCTTTGAATGGCCGAAAAACCCGAAAGTCGATAACGAAAAAATGTGGCCCCAACTTTGTTTTTTGTTTTACAGTTCCCCCTGCGGGGAAAATCAAAAATTCACCAACCTTACGTTTTTAATTTTACTTCGTCCTTTCCCCAACTGAAGGGCCGCCCGTTCAATGATTCGAAATGTATTTTCGATTAAAATCCCTTTCCTCCACCGACGCGGTCCCCCCCAATGTTCCCCAGCCGTGCCGTTTCACCGCGGGGTGGGAAGCTTCGCGGATCCCCCCCCCCCCTTGGAAAGAAATGTTCGGCCAAATCGTATTCGCGCCAACTCCCCCCTTTTTCTCGGATCGAACTCCCAAAATCCGTTAACGATTTTCCCCTTTTCGTTCCCAACCCTTTCATCATGGGGTACCGTCCCCCCCCCCACCCCCGTGGTTAGTGGTGTTATATAAACGGCACCCCTTTTCCCCGGTCCCATCTCCGCCCAAAACTTTCCCTTCAACTCCCCCCCCCCCCCCCCCGGCGGATCGTAGAACGGTCCCCCCCCCACCCCCCCCCCCCCCCCCCCTTGTGTTTTTTTTGTTTTTTTCTCGACCGACCGGCCCCCTTTCCCCCCCGTCCCAGTACCCCGTGCCCATTCCCGGAAAGTAATTTTCCTCCCAGAAGATTTTTATCGAACCGACGCGGGAAAACCAGTAGAAAACCGAATCGCTTTTGTCCAAAGTAAAAAAAACGTTGTTTTTTGGAATCCTTTGTTAAGAGTCCGCCCGGTTTTCGAGGGAAATCCGCCCGGGTGGCGAACATACTATAACCGTCCCCTTTCGTGCGAGCCAGAAATTTTTTAGTCCCCCCTAAAGAGCTCGCGCCCCGGGCAGAAGGAAACTCCCCCAAACGCGCGAAAAAATCTTCCGCTTTGCGGGCCCGTTTGATTAAATCGTCGAGACCGGTTCCGAAACCCAGATTCGCAACAACAAGTCCCCGTACAATATCGCGTTCGATCCCTCAAGAGAATCCCCGACTTATTTATCTTGTAACGTACTGTACCAAGGGCTCGTCCCCCCGAAACCAAGGACTCACCGGTTTTTTTTTGGTTTAACAAACCGGCCCGTTTGGCCTTCTCCCCACACCAAAAGACCGGCGGGGCGGTAGGAAACAGTGGGGGTCGGTTTACAACGGGGCCGAGGAAAAGTTAACATCGTCCCAAAAAACGCCCCTTTTTTGAATTTTTTCCATCACACCCCGAATCGGTTTGTGGGCTTTATTCCGCTGTTAACTACGGTTTTTATTTACAGCAACCGGGCCCGCCCCTATGAAGCTGTCGGAAACCCATCCCGGCTCAACGGTTCCCTCTCCGTCCCAAAACCGTCCCGGGTTTTTTTTTTTGTAGTTTTTCCGCCCCCCCCCCTGTTTTTTTTTCGTTATTTTCGTTTTCCCCAATTTCACTGCGTTTACACCGCCCCCGGTTCCCCCCCGATTCCGAGAGAACGTTTTTACGTACCCGACCGGAAACCCGTTTTGTCACAATAACTCCCTCCGATCCCCTCCTTGAGCAACGATCCGCCCCAAGAAAAATCTTTACTTTAATTACGGTTCCCCGTTGGGCGGAATCTGTAAAAACTAAAACCTGTCGAATTTTCGTCCCCGGTTTGGGGCTGAAAATTCCGGCGGGTTGGCCGCCGCCGTTACAGACGGTGGTGGCCCCCGTTTTTTCGCCGATCCGAATTTTTTCCCTAACCAAATCGCTTGCTCTGGGTTTTTATGCGCGGTGGAACGTTATTCTAATGATGCCGGACACGGTTGGCGCCGGTAAACTCTTTTTTACGTTTCGCTTCTCTTGGCCTTTTTTTTTTCCGATCAGCCCCCGTTCCGTAAAAAAGACGGATTTAAGTAACCTTCGGTGGTTTTCGCCCGGTTATAAGATCCGTTCCGACCGAGCTTAATGCCCTGGGTAACAGAGTTTTTTTTTTTTTATATTTCTCACCCTCCCTGTCGTCCCTCCGTTGGGGGAATATTAGCGTTGTTTTTTTAATTTCCTCCCCGTTTCGTTTTTTCACGCCAAACGAGTTCCCTACGCCGGTTTTTTTTTCCCTGTGGCACACGTTTTCAGTTGCCGAAAAACTCGTAAAGCGCCTGAAATCTGTGATTTCACGTAAGTTCCTGTACATTCCCCCGGTCCCGACCGGCCTGAACCGTCCCGAAGGGCCGGCTTGTGACGTGGGATTTTTTCCCCCCTACCGGCCCAACCATTTTTAAACTGGCCCCACGGAGTTGTAGGCGTAACCGAAAAAGCCAGATCGTCCCCCCCCTTCAGACGGTCCCCCCGCTTTGCTCCTGGCACAATTCATGTAAACGCCTCTTCCCGAAACCACAAAACTTCCCAGCGGGGTCCCCTCACGTTTTTATTGGCCGCCGGAACTCCCGACCCCCCCCGCGGGCAAAAACGTTTTATTTTTACTGTCCCCATATCCGGTGGTGGTCGGAATAGACGGGTTTTCCCCCCCCTAAACGAAGTTAAAATCGGACGGATAACGACCTGTCCCCCAAGTAAAGTCCCCCGGAATTTTTTCGTGGTGCCGCGGGCCCGTATATTTTTCCGATCCGATTTCCGTCCCACCTCTCCGCGATTTTCCCACCTCCGCGGGCGCCCCAAAACCTTTCCCCTTATTTGCGGACAATATTTCCCCGAAACAGGTTAACACACCCGTCCCCTTTTTTCGGCTCAAAGCTTGTCCCGGCCGGCATTCCCGCTTGCGAAAAACCCGAAAAACCCGACGGAAGACGGGTGCACGTAATTTGAAAACCTGGAGGAAACGAAGATCGGGCCCGTTACGACAAACCCCCGTAAATTCCCCCTGGTTCCCCCCTTTCAGACCCATGTTCAGCATCCTGTTTTTTTTTCTATCTGCCGCGTTTCCCTTGGCCGGCCCAAGGAAGGCGAAACGTAAAAACGTCCCCTACGTAATAGTTTTGTCCCCCCGTCCATTCCGTGAACTTCCCCCTTAACCATTTTACGGGATATTTTTTTCTGAAAGGGTCCCAGGAAGAGGAATAGTCGACTTCAGGTTTTTTTGGAAAAAAGTGTGGGAGGTTTTTTTTTTTTTTTATTTTTTGGTTTTTTTTTTTTTTTTTTTCTACAACAGTCCTAATGGTGATTGTGGGACCGAGGTCCCGTCCCCGACCAACGTTTTTTTCAAGCGGATTTTGCAGGAATAACAGATTTTTACTTTTTTTACCATCCTATTTTTTTTCCCCCCCTCATCCCTCTTTGGTTTTTTTGGCGCCCTATCTTTTATTACTTCCGATAAATTCCGATAGTTCCCCCCCCCCTCCCTTTTTGGCCTTGGCCTGTAAAAACGGTCCGCCTTTCGTCCCCCCCCCGATGAACGGGGGAAAAACTTTTGACGGACGGTAACGGGCCTGGTTAAAGACCTGGTTAACCAACGTTCTCTGTGTCCCGACCGACCGGTCCCCCCCCCCCCCTTTAGCCCCATTTTGAGTCATCCTTTTAAAACATCTATTTCTTGTTTTTCTGTTTTTGGTTCCGATGCCTTACATATCCCGCAGCTTTTTTATTCCAAGTTTTTCCCCCAGACCACGATGGGCGTTTTTTTATGTCCAAAATCGTGTTATTTTGGTCCCCAGGTTCCCCCCCACCTCGAATTTCGACCCGGAACGTTTTTTAACATACGAACCCGGCTAACGTTAACCGGGGTCCCCCCCCCCCCCCGCGAGAAAACTTCCTGTTCCTCCGAAACCCCTCTCCCCCTTTGCTTGGGCCGTCCCCACCCCCCCCCCCCCAAACTTCCCCCCCGTGGGCGGACCCCCGAAATGGCCCCTGTTTTAATGAAATTTTTTTCCCCCAACATGTCCCCGTCCCCCCCTGACCGTTTTTTTGTTTGCCCTGCACTGGACACAGTTGTACAGGGTTGCGGCCGAAACGGACGGCTGGTAGTTGTTTGCGTTCGTCCCCAAAGACCAATAGGAAGGTCCCCCCCGTGGGTTTTTTGAAATGGTGCCACCACGACCCCCTCGGGCCGGTTTGGGTGCCAGAAACGTTGCCCCGAAGGTAACGGGAGGTGGAGACTGTTATTTTTTATGCTGTCCGCATCCTCGTATTCTGCCGTCCCCGCCCGTGAACCGAACGAAGTATGGTTTCCTGTGGAGTGGAAGACGTGTTTCGCGATTGGGTCCCCAAAGGCTCCAAATAACAACGTTTATTTTAGCCGGAATCGGACTTGTCCCCCGGATTGATCGTTTTACCGCGTATTTTTCGTTCAAAAATTATTGGAAACTCACTAGGGCCCAACGGTTACCCGGCTCCGAAAATTACAGTAACGGGACGCCGTCCCCCGACCTTGGTTATATTCGACCGTGTTATTTTTTTTTGTATTCGGTTCTCCTTCCCCCCTATCGTTCCCCCCCCCCAACTTCATTCAAACCCAAACCGCGGCCCCGAGTTTTGTTTTTTCCCCGAGAGGATCCGTCCGGACCCGCCCGATAAGCCTTGCGGTTATTTTTGTCGGAATTCGTAGCAAACTGGGCTCCCACCGTTCCGTAGTGCCCGCCCTTCTTGATCCCCGCGGCCCCATCTAAAATACGTTTTTTTTTCAACTCCCCCCCACGCTTTTTCCCCCCCTTTCGTAACACCATCTTCCCCTCACCGACCGGTTTATTTTTAGTTTTTTCCACACGGTCCCGTTTTTTTTTATATACACAACCCGTTCGTGGGGGTTCTGTTTGGCTTTTCGGAGTCCCCCCCCATCTCGGTCGAAATGCTGGGGCGGAAAACGAACCTCCGAAAACACGTCCCCGTTTGGAACAAGGAACTGGGCGGGTGGCAACCGTGGGTCCCCGTAAGTCCCCAACAGTAGCTGGGTTTTTTTTTTGTTTGGGCGATGTTTAAGATCAGCCCACGTGGGGGTCTTTTTTTCCGGGCCTTTTTTGGCCGATTTGTGGTTTTTTCATCCGAAGTTTTTTTTGTTTTTTTTTTTCGGTCCAACTCGTTGATCGTCCACGTTCAACATGTTCTCCAATGGATCCCAGGACGGAAAACGGAGTCCCTTTCCGGCTCGTTTTTTCCGTGTACACCACACTCTCCTTCGTGTTTTCCCCTCGGGCGGCCCCCACTGTGCCGAAATCATTCGTAATTCTCGGCCAGACTTTCGGTTTTTCGGTGGGAGCGAACGGTTTTCGGTTGGGAGCCGAACGTTTTTTCAGCCGAATCGCAGCACCCCGGTTTCGTCCCATGATGCGAAACGCGGAGTGGTTTTGTCCCTGTGCGGCAGTGAAAAAACGGACGCCGTTAGATGAAAGCCTCCCGCGTTAATCTTTGTGGACGGTGTTTTGAAGCGGGACCCCTGCGGGACGATGCCCTCCTGAACGACGGTCCCGGGAGCGCCACACCGTCCCCTTAGACCCGTCTTCATTTGGCGAATCATGTTTCCGTCCGCGATCGGTTTTTTTTACTGATTATCATTGCTGTCCGACGAGCGATCGACGTCGTACTTTTGTAAATGCAAGTGATTACGCATTACCACCGCCGGCCACGGCGAAAACATTCGATACCGACAACCGTGGGTTGGGCCCCCACAAATAGCTCTACAGACGCGTTTCCCCGTCCTATTTACGTGTCGGTTCCCGACAGGGCTCGCAACGCGATAGTCCCCCCCCACCCCTTTTTTTATTTTACACAACTCGTCCGATTCCAAATCAGCAAATCTCCTTGGAACTTGAACGCGTTTTCAATTTTGTGGCGTTAGTAATCGGCCCGTGTTTTGATTGCGCCAAACACGCTCGACCTGGGTTTGTCGAAAAAAGTTTCCTCCGGCATGACCGCTGTAAAATCACGTTGGGGATCCTTCTTGCAACCCACTGAAGCTTACGATCTTCCCTTGTCCTCGGATCTGAGGCGGCCGTACCACGCCCCCGATTTGTCGATAACGACGAACGACTACCGCGGCTCTTGGGTTGGCTTTGTACTTTTTTCGTAATGTTCGGCGGGCGGGGCGCGTTCCGGTTTCCAGCTTGCCATCTTGTTTTGTTTCACATCGCCCTCCGTACAGTAAAATGTCCCCCTCCATCGTCCCAAAGCCGTGCGTCCTTTTGGCACCACAGCACCGCTATGTAACGCGTTTTACCTCGCCAACGTACCCCCCCCCCCGTACACGCTTGTTTTCCAAATGGCCACCCGTTGTGTTTCGGTTGGCCAACCCAACTCTTCCGAACCCACGCCGGTTTCCCTCCGTGCCGGTTTTCCCCAACATGCCACTACAAACGCAATCCCCCTGTCCCCGCAATCACTTTGGGGTTGTCGCCCTTCTTCCCTTTGGCGGGCGATCGCCCCGAAAATACAGCCCGCGGTAACGAACCAACGGGTGATTCCCGTTAATCAACGTTAAGTAGTAGAAACTCGGATAAACAAATGTTTTTCCGGACCCATACCCGGCAATAATTTTGGTCCACCCCCTATTTCACACCGTAGAAATAACGGAGGTTTTTTATTCCCGGACAAGAATTTGGTTGCGCTCCCTGCGCCCTGGTAAGAAACGGTCGGCATCCCCCCAAAGTTGGCCAGAGAGCCAGCCCGTATTGTTATGTAGGTGCGGGGGGCGATCAACGCAAACACCTGATGGCCCCCACGTGGGTCCCACTTTAAAACCTTGATGGAAGTGGCGGTATACAACGATTTTGGGTTTTTTACACACTACCTCTTGGACTGGGAAAAACGGCGGGGGGGCGTTTTTCCGGATCCCCACCGACGGCGGTGTGTGAATAGGTAGCCAGAGCACGATTTTGTTATTCCCAACGAATTCAACCGGCGGTAAATCGTGTTAACCGACCAACAACTTTTTCAACCGCGCAATCAGATCACACTAGTGGAAACCCTTGGTTCCCCACCTCCTCGGAATCTTGTACCCCCGTTTTGTTTGCCACCACGCCCCCTTCCTCTGTACGTGGAACATGTCGGTATTCCAACGTTCCGATTCGCGTTTCCCCTGAAAGTTTGAACCAACGGTAGCGGGTCGAAAATTAAACCTCCCCGCGTCCGGTCCCTTGGGGCCAACCACGTAAGTTGCGTTTGTTTTGACCCTTTTTGGAAATTGTCCCCGAACAATCCAGATACTCGGCACTGCCATTGGGTTTTTCCACAACGCAACCCGTCCGGCCGTTAAAAGGCCAGCGATTCGCGAATTTCTGGACGACGTGGGCGTGACTAGCGGTGTGGACCGGACCGCAATAAAACGCCCTAGGTACTGTTATTGTTGAAGGAGCAAACGTTTTTTTGTAAGTACGCGTTAAAACGGGATTTTCCGACCGGTAACGAACGAGTCCCCCCTAAGGTCCTGCAGTAAATAATAACATAAGAAGAACGCCCGTTGTCCCAACCTGGACAACGCCGGCGCCGGGGAAACCACCTTCCCCCTGGGACGTGGGGCGAAATCCCGGATGAACCCCCTACCGGTTTCCCCCGAGTAGTGAACCGAATCGGTTTCCCCCTCGGTGGTCCCCCCCCCCTATAAACAATTTTTGCCGACGAACATACCCCGCCCAGGAAAACAGCTTTTTACCTGCCGAAAATTAACCTCATGGTCCGTTCGTAGACCAAGCAACGCCTTAGTCGGTGTAAGGTTTTTTCTTCCCCTTTTCCCCATACCAGCTTTCGGAAACAAACGGTAATTAAACCTCAACACACCCTTAACCAATATTTGTATAAAGTGGATGGGCCGAGAAAATACGGAACACGATTCCCCGAGTCGGCGAAGGGAGAAAAGGGGTTCCCCCAGCCGTCGGGGTGGAATTGGTTCCTGCCGGCTGTGGAAAACGGTTATCCGATACGAAATTGGTAGAAGTAGTTTTTCACCTGAACGATGGGTGAACGACCGTATTACGGGCCCGAAAAAGGCACTCTGTGTCTGCAAATTCCGTCCCGGTCCCCGAGTCCCGTTGCTTGGGAACGAATTAAACCGCCACAAGAAGCGATTTAATTTGTCCGACACGTTTTGTGATTTGAAAGGTCACGAGGCCCGAAATGGGTACGCGACTGTTGGACAAACGCGTTAGGCGAGAAAAGAAAAAGGTTGTGTTTTTAAAGAGTGTGAACCACACGTGAACCTGTTTTTTTTCTCAATTTGGGGTCCGTGTGTCCGTTTGGTAACTGGGTTGGTTAAGTGAAGACCTTTTTACGACGCGGGACTTGTTTTGGGGTGAGGTACTGTTGGCCCCCGCCAACAATCGAACAGTAAGAAAACGGCCGGCGATAAGGCTTTTAGCTAAACTAGATTACTTCGGTGGGCGTCCTCCCCTTTTTGAGTAACGCCGTTCCCACCCCCACCCCGCTAGGTAAATATTTGTTTAAGATCCATTGCCGATATGAAGTCGAAACACTGCTTCCCTGACGGCAGTTCCACCAACGTTTGTTTTATCCTCTCTCTCTCTGCCGATCGAGCCCCCCACCGGAAAAACCCTTTTTTTGCCACCCGAAGATGATGCGGAAATTAGTAAAAAAAAAAGAAAAAATCCCGTTTCGGGTACCCCCTCGCGATATTCGGCCGAGCCAAGAACCTCCCGGGTCGTATGATAAGCCGCCGGGTCCCCGAAGTAAACGGATACCAACAAGACGTTTGCGCCAGTATTGGCTCCCTTTGCTCATTTTCACAACCCGGGGTGTCCCCCCGTCCCCCCCCCCAACCCCTATTTCCAGTTTATTCCATTACAATCTCCTGGCATAGTTGACCACGTGTCCACGGGCGGCCACCCCCCGGCCGTGGATCCGTGACCGTTCCCGGGTGTCGGGGGTTCGTCGCGGTGGAACGAGTGGGCAAAAAAGCGGTTTTTTCCAAGCTGGCGCAAGCGGAAATCCATCCCCTTCGTCACCAGGGTCCCGATTCCAAACAGAATGTTTCCGGATTTTCAAAAAACCTCGGTTCCCGGTCCCCGACACGGTGGGCCAACATGTAGAAAAACGTTTCGCAATTTTGCTTGCAACATTTTGTCACAGGAGCCCGGTCCAATACCAAATTTCGTTTTTTTCCCATACAATCGTCCTGACATTTGTTGAGAGTCACCCCCGTTGGCGGGCCCCGGCCCCGTGTTTTTTCCGTCCCCGTCGGGTGTCGGGGTCGGACGCCGGGTTGAACGAGTGCCAAAAAAGGCCCGTAATTCACTTGCAGCGATCCTCTATTTCCGCCACCAAGGGTCCCCCGTTCCATACTATTCGCTTTTCACAATAAAACCTCACTGGTTCTCCGGGTTCCCAGCACGGTGGAAACCAGATGAAACCAACCAAAAAACGGTATCGCTTGTTGTTTGGCTTTTTGGCCATTCAACCGAGTCCCCCGTCCTAACCTCATTTTAGGTTTTTCCATTCCTTTTCAGATAACCATGTGACACGTTACACGCCAAAAATTTTACTACATTGCCATGTTTCTATTTTAATTTTTTTTTCCCATTAAACATCGCCCCCCGTTCACCCCCCCTCCCTGGAGCCTTCTTATTGATGCTTCCAATTAATTTAGGCACCAAAGAAGCCTTATGAGTCGACGCCGCCGGATCCGGTTACCCTAGCAATATAAGTAATTATTTCCTTCCCCCGCCAATCCCCGCCCAACAGTTGAAATGCTTGAAATGGGGTCGAAAAAAACTGCGGTGGTGGTGGGGGGAGCCCTTTCCGAGAAAATTTTTTTCCCCCGGTGGGGAAAACCTAGGCCGGGAAAAGAACGGTGATAATTGAGAAGGGGAAAAAGGGGCAAAGGGAAATTGTAGGGAGAAAGGGGAAAGAAAAATGCGGTCCATCCGTGGTGATTAGAAAATACGAGTGCGGGTAAAAACGGCCACAAGGCCCCCCGCCGATACGAGGTTATGTTTTTTCTGCGACCCGCTTCTGCTCCGTTTTTTCCCCCCCCCGCCGAATGAATGCCTTTGGGAAGAATGGTTTCGTACCGCCTGGTAAGGCCCAGCCCCTGGGTGGTTCCCCGGAACACAATTCGGTACCGTACATATATGGAAAAAAGACCGATTAAAACGGTTGAGGTTGGTTGAGACAAATAAGAAAGGCCCCGCCCCGAAATAACAAAGTGTTAACTTTTAAATTGTACGGAGCCTTAGACCATCGTGGTAACCAGTAAATACCAACAAGACGGTTATCCCCGTAAATAGTTAAAAAGAGAGATAAAACATCCGAGAAAAAGAAAGTAAGCAGTTAGGGTAATAACTCTGGTAAAAACGTGCCGGTTTGCCTACCTCTCCCGTCATTTCCGGGTCCCCACTCACTGTGCTCAAAAACATAAATCGACTGTGGGCCAAGAGAAACCGATGAAAGAAAACGCCTATCGCATTTTTACCGCACATGCCCCCTTCCCCGTCCACCTGGGCCAAATTCCCGGCGCTTATATTCCGGAAAGCACAATTGTACTCTCGACAACAAGAAATTTGTCCGTAGAAATCGTTTATTGTGCGCCCGTGCCCCGACCCGGTGGAAAAGGTCCAGAAGGTCTGTACCCCACCCCTTTTCGGCTCTTATTTCCCCCCGCCAGACCCCTGCGTCCCACCCCCAAATTTTGGCGAGCGGAACATTTCACGCTTTAGGGAGTGGATCCCCCATAATCCTCCCAATCCGTCCCCTGCAAAATTCCCATAGCGCCAGGTGTTGAAAAAAACTTACGTATTTTTTTTTGAAAACGATAATGTTGGGGTGGCGGAATCAATACACATATACATGTGGGTTGCGTTGTGGGAAAGCACCGCTTTTGATCCCACCTACCACAATCCAACCCAACCAGGAGAGTAACTTCCCGGTTTTGTAAAAACAAATTTTTGTTTTTACAGCGGACTCCAGACCGGTGGGTGTTGTTCCCCCCCCCCACCAATTCCACTCGATTCCCCCTAGCCGGTTGAATAAAAATACTCAAAAAACCATCGAGTTTGCCGGCCCCCGAAAGATATGGGATACGGTCCCGACCTGTTGGAATACGGGAAGGCCCGAAGCGACAGACACAGAATTCAAGGGGATCCGCGTGGAGTGGTATCGGCCTGGGAAAACGGTTGTTGACGTATACGTATTTTTTCCATTTCCCTGCCAGAAAAAAGTCACCTTGGAAAGGGCGGTGTCCTACGCGGACACCAACCAAGACGGAGAAAAAACAAAAAAGTGAAACCTCCGACCGAATGGCCATGTCCAGTAGAATACGACTATCCCACCTCCTCGCAAGCGAACCCACTGTCCCCCTCCTTCTCATTTTACTTGGCCTTTCCTCTGTCGGAACAACGATTGCCATTCGGGTGGTTTTTCACCGCGGTTCCGGTCCCCCCTTTCCGATTCCACGGGATATTAAAAGCGGGATTCCCCTGGATCGGTTGGCGAATTATACCATACCACCCCAACCCGCATAACGGTTAAAAAAAGACAGACGTCCCGGTCTCCATCCTCCTTGCTCCCCTCGTAGCCATGGAAAGACGAGAAAGGCTCGCGAGGAAATGTACGAAATTACTTCGCCACTTGTGGGAATCCCTGCCCACACCAGCGAGAAAGTCCTGTGTACTACAGGAGAAAGAAATAAGAGACCTGGGGGAAAAACCTACTACAGGCTCTGCCTGCAGATGGCAATTTCGAGGATGACACCACATATAAGTAACTAAAGGGAACAGTTAAACCTGGGCCACACGTCAAACACATTTCCCCCCGGGTGCAAACACGATATCCTCCACTCAATAGCGTTTCCCAATCGACCCTTTCTCAACAGTTCCCCCCCCCGCCCCCTGGGAGAGAGAACCCGAGAGTGGGATTGACGAACAATTCTCTAGCTGTAACGATTCTACTCCGTCTGGGTATCCCAACTAATAACGTTGGAAAAAGGAACAGGAGTGGGGGGACACGGTTGAGTTTTGGAAAGGGTCAGAAAACGAAACGTTATGTTTCCGCCCTGAACGAAAACCCTCACCCAACGGCCAAAAATCGGCAAACAAAAACCATGAAACACTTTTTGTGCAGGGACACCATTGTTTTTTGATTTTTTTGGGGAAATAATCATTTACCTTTATTTTTTCATTTGTGTCCCCTCTATGTTTCCATAACCCCCTTCCAACCATTTTATTACAGATGGAACCCAGACGGTTGGTGGAGAAACTTAGTAAACAAGGTTGTTCCAGCGGTGTCCCGTAGTAAAGCGAAGCTCGATCGTAAAGCAAGACGCCCTTTACAACAAAATTTCATTGAAGAACCCCATAAACTCCGAACGTACTCTTGTTGGCCGTACCGTTTTTCCGATTCTCATCCCTATCACACGGGACCTGATCGCACTTTTTCCCGTTTTGTCCCCCCCCCTTTCTGTCCCTACATCCCCCGCCCCCTATATCCCTCCCCCCACCCGCGAAATTACCGTGCTTTTCGTTCCCCTGCATTATTCCCCCCCACGGAAATTCTCCTGAAACAATACCCCCCCAACTCAAGCCGCGTTTTGTTCGATCCGAAACCAAATAGTGATATCCGACTTGGAGGGGATTATTGGCCGGGGAAAAATTATACTATTTATAGCTAGGGTAACCGGTTTCCGCGGCGCGGACCTCATTAAAGCTTTCTTGGGGTCGCCCCCATATAAAATGAGCCTAAAATCCCAATAAGAAGAAGCTCTCCAGAGGAGGGGCCTGAAACGCGGAAGAGCTTAATGGGGGGGAATAAATTAAAAAAAATAGGAAAATATAGAAAGAGTAGAAAAACCGAAGGAATGAAAAGTTTTATTATAAAAATGGTCCCCCGCTGAAAAAGAAAATGAAAACTAAAACGGAATTCCCAAGCAAACTTGTCACCAGCGTCCCCGACCCCCAAACACTCGGGTCGACGGAACATACGGGCCCGGGCCGGCCATGACGTTCACAACCCGGTGGTTTGTTTTGGGAACTTGTGTGAAAACTAAAAAAATAGGTTTTGGTATGGGGACCCTTTCCGGGTGGAAACGAATCGTCGACCCCTGCGAAATCCGTTTTTTTTGCAACTTGTTTGTTACTCATTCGCCAATCCCGAACAGAAAGGTTTTGGAAAAACGAAACAACTGGTATTTTTTTTTTCGAACGGGTTCCCCCTGTTGTAAATAACAATCGCTTAAACAAATTTGGAAAACGAATGTTCCGCTAACCTCGTCCACCGCCGTCCGGATCCGCTCCAAACGCCACCCGAAACGACCGAAAACTACGGCCCGGCCGGCACATGAAAACCGTCCCCAACCGTGTCCCGGAACCCCTTTGTGTGGGAATACCGAAAATCGGTTTTTTTTGGTATGGGACTCGGTGAAAACCCGATTTTCCGTTTCACCCCCCGACCTGGGCGTAAAATCGTTTTTTGCCACTTGTTTTTACTTGTTTTCCGCCCAACCCGACAGAGGTTTTGGAAAAAAAACGAAAACTTTGTTTTTCGAAAACGGACCCTGTTTTGCAAAACATCGCAACCAAGTGGATAACGATTTTTTTTCGCCCAACCCATCGCCCCCACCGCGTCCCCCCCGACCCCTACCGCCCCCGTACGACCGGAACACGGTGGCCCCGGCCGGCAATGACGTCACTCCCCAACCGTTTGTCACGGAACATTGTGGTTTGTGAAAAAACTAAAATAGGTTGGAACTTGACTCCCGGTGAAAACGAATCGTCCGGACCCCTGGCTGGGGAAATCCGTTTGTTTTTTTTAATTTTTGTTTTTGCACATGTTTAACTACTTTCGCCAACCGACAGAGGTTTATGTTTTTGGGAAAAACGAAACATAATTTCCCGAACGGAACCTGAAAAATGCGAAAAAACCGTGGGGATGGGTGGGGAAAAGGAAAAAAATTGTGGCTACCCCGTGGGGAAACGCGCGGTTCCGACCACTATAACAACATAGGGACCAGTAATACGGCCGGTCGTTTGGGGTGGACCTCACTTGGGTCCAAGCGGATCGTATAAAGCTTAAAGATAGGGGTTTTTGGACCGGACGCCCGATGATAACGGTAAGCTAAAAAAAAATAATTTCTAACCGGTGGAAAACGTGTTTTTCCCACCATTTGTTTATTTAAAGCCAAAAGCCCGTCCACCGGTTTGATGGAAAACAAAAACGAAAAATAGTTTTTTGTCGAACCGTCCCCAGTTTTTCACATATCGCGGACCAAGTTGTCACATGATTTTTGTCAACCCGCCGACCCGGACCCCCAGCCAGCACCCCCAACGAGAAACGTTTATTCCGGGGGCACCTTGTTTAACCCCACGGAGTCCAACGAACAGGTGTAATTTGAAAAACATGGGAAATAAAAAAAAAATGGTTTTTTAGACGGTTAACCGGAACAACTAACAAAAAACCACCCCGGCTAAACCATAGAAAAACGAGCTTGTCCCCCCCCGAGTGGGAGGCCCCCGGTCACAAGAATCGGTGTAAAAGGCCTAAAGATAAGGTTTTTTGGGAGACGAAAAACCAAAAACCCACATTGGTATAACAGCAATAATAATAAAGTTTTATTTGTCCTTTGCCTATACATAAATTCCTTATTGATTTTGTTACCATGGTTTTAACGCATCCGTATGTTCACACGTAATTTTTCGAAAACCGTTTTTTTTCTTAATCGTCCGGTCTCCCCCCCCCGCAGAGGGCGGCAAAGTCCTCCTAACGTTAGCCTGGTTCGCAAATGTTTTTCCTACCTCCTTCCTCGTTTTTGAGGAGCGCAATTCACTCTTAGTACTGGTCCGTGGCATTTCCCTTTTAGTACCATGTGCCCTCGTGTTGTGTTTTCTTGTCGGCTTAAAGCGAAGGAACCCTGCTTTCAGATACTTGTGGTAAGGAAACAAACCTCCTCCTTGTTTGAAAGGTTTTGCCAAATTCCCCCCATGTCCGCAAAAGGCCCGTTTTGCTAGCCCTTCCCCTGGTAGCTTCCCTTGCCCCCCAGCTTTCCCGTTAGGTTCCCCTGCCGACCAAGGTTGTTTTTTTTTTCCAGATTCCCGTCAACTAAAGGCCCGTAGGTTTTTTTTGGAAAACGGCCTTTTACGTATACAAACCGGCCTGACGTCCGTCCCCCCCACGGCCGGATGAGTACCCCCCGGGCATAATTGTCATCGAAAGTTACAGTGTCTCGATGCCGGACGACCCCCCCCCGAAACCGTGCCAAGAATAAACCGTTTCCCAATGTAGCCTTGTATTGTGGTATTTTTTCCCGGTGTTTTGTCCTCCCCGGACCGTTATTGGGGAATCGCCTAAAATTGGACCGGGAGATTGGAACACGGGTGATCCAAAGCCGTCCGGGCCCCAGCGGTTAAACATTCCCGGCCCAAGAGAAAGGGGGGCAACCATTTCCGGCAGAGAGAAAATGCCTTTGGATTTTACAATTGGATTCCGTTTTTTTTTGGTTCCGTGGCTAAGAATCTGGTTAACGTCCGACATAGAAGCGGATGGCTTTCCCTTCGCCCCTCGAAGCAACGCCTAACCTGCACCCCTTCTCGGACTTCCCCGTAACGGTTCCTCCCTTCGATTTTCCGCTTAGTCCCCCGAAAACCGGACTGCGCGGTAGAGTGGACCGTCTGCCCCCCTCCCTACTCCCAGTCGTCCCCCCTTCCCCTCAGAAAACACAATGGCGGTTTCCATTCGCCGGTTCTTGTACGCTTTGTGGGGTAAAACTTTGGTTTCGGGCCCTTTCGCCTTCAAAGAGGTTTAATCGCTCTCGATCAGCCAGGTCCCGCCCTACCTGAATTGCCGAAAAACCCGCAAACAGAAAACGGATGGTGGGTGGTGGGCAGTTTGTTTCCCAACCACCCCGGCCTCCAAGTAACTCGAAAGAAATGTAGCGGTAAAACCCAATTTTATCGCCGGTGCCCGGACGAAACCCATCTTCGTGTATTGCCCCCCCCCCTTTTTTCCTTTGCGATGGATCTGAAAATTGTACGCACACCCGGTTCCACACCCGGACTCCCGCTTTTATTTAGTTTGCAACGCGCGCATACCCCCGACACCCGCAATAAGCCCGAGTGTGTCCCGATCCCCGGAAAATATAGGGTTTTTTTATTGATTAGGTTTGTTTTTTTTTTTTTTTTTTTTTATGGGGGGCTCCGGCTTTCGAAAATGCGGGTTAAACCCGAATCTCCGGGGTGGGTCAAAGGGGACGCGACAAGTAAAAAGGAGGCCGCCACGAATCGGGAAACCCCGAGTTGGAACAAAGAATAGGATTTTTCCTCCGCCGAAGTCAACAACCTGCACAGCCCAGCGCGCTGGTTTTTTTCGCCAACCCATGGAAAAGTATCGGGCGCCGGTCCCACCCCCCCCTTCCGTCGAATACACGCTTTGTCCACCTGTCCCGGAACCCGTCGGACGGTAAAGGTTAAAACCTAAACCGGGTTTTTTTGTGGGGCCCGCAAACCGCTCCGAACTCCCTTATTCTACGGATACCCTGAATTTCCAGATTTTTCCCCGCTTTTCCTTCCCCACATTAACCCACGTGTTTCCCCCTCCCACCGTAATTTTTTTTAAACCGTCTTTTCCCAACCGTATTTCCCCCGGCATCAAGTCCCCCCTCCCGGATGAACAGCCCCCCCACCAATCCGTTTTTTCCGTTCCGACACACCAATAGGGAAAGCCGGGTTGGAGGGGTATTGCGGGGGAGGAAATCCCCGACCCCCCTATATTAGCTAGGGTAACCGGTTTTTATCGCCTCGGTCG
>JAQJVL010007064.1:0-25684 GCA_035578905.1 Stictocephala bisonia | reverse complement strand
TTAAAAAAGAAAAGGGCCCAGTTTTTCTTTGTTTTTTACTTCTTTATTCACTCAAATTCTGTAAATGATTATCCATCTCTTGAAAACTCACCTAACACAATTAAAGCGAAACAAGAGAGAGTAGTTTAGCTCCTTGTAACCCTGCACCAATGATCAGACAGTACTGGCGCTGGCTGAAATGAAGTGGATGGGAAGCTACCTATAGCTCTGCTACAAATAAAAAAGCGCTTCTAGCACAGCTATATAGCCGGGCTACAAGTTTTCTTTATTGTTTTCCGCCAACCAATGGATAGCTCATTTTCTGCTATACAGCTCTGAATATTTGCTATATAGCTGGTACATTAGGTTAATTTTAATGAATTTGTAGCTGAGCTATATAGCTCTCCGCTATAAGTGTAAACCCGCCTTAACACTGAATTTTGGGGTTGTGTTTTAGAGAGGACTTTACAGTCCTAACTTCGCCTCTTTAATAAAGGCATTTTTCATTTCAATCTCAAATACCAGCAATCAGTCAAATATTGGTAGCATAACATAACAGAGACAAAATTTGTATAACACTATCATTAATTACTATATTGAGGTACCATTATTAAATTATTAATCCATCATAATACGAAATGTAATATCATGTAAAAATACAAGAATGATATCTGGTACAAGAAAAATTACAATTTGCTGCTACAGCTATTCACTTGCACTGTGCAACGAGATCGACAGCCTAATTAATATTTGTCTTAGCACTTATAAGCAACTATTTCTAGAAAATGTTTTTGTAGTATATGTTATCACTAAATAAGTTAATTGAAATGAAACTAGTGTGCGATGCTAGATATAAAAATTTTTTTTTAATTTGTTTTTTTATTTTTTAAAGGTTTGTAAATAGTTGTTTGGTATGCAATGGCGCAAATCAAATTTTGTATGTTTTGATAGTTGTTTGCTTACAACTAATGATCAGCTGATTAGTTTGTAAGTTGAGTATATCAGTCTGCGGTTCATCAGCATTCAGCGGGTAAAATGTTTCTAGTTCGTGTTTAATAATTAAAATATAGTGTCTCCGAAGTCTGACAAAAAAGTTAAATGAGAACTTGATTTACCTTTACAGATTCTTCTCCAGCATCTTCATGATCATTGTAGACAAACATCCAAAGGGAACCCTTTTTGCTTTTCTGTACTAAACCCTTTAAACTGTCCTGAAAAATGAAAAAACAGGCTACTATAAAGAATAATGATTTTGTAAAAAAATTTAATTTTTAAATATATGTTATTTGTTGTGTTACAAAAGGATGAGCATTTATTGTTATTTTACAACATTTTTAAGTTTTGGTGATTTTGTAGCTTTTTTTTAAAAGTAATTACACTTTCAAATATGATATAATACAAGAAAAATTTTTTCAACACTTTTGAATAGTAATATAACATTTTTTTAGTAAATGGTATACAATACGAAATACGTTTTTGCCTGGGCTTTTTTCCCTTTGATTAAAAAAAAAAAAAGTTCAATACATAAGTTTATTGAAAAAATTTCAGTATTTTCTCATACTTTTTTTATTTAAAATGCAATAACTTTATATCAATTACAGCTTTAGAATTAATAAAAACTATAAAAACCCAAAAAAACAAAAAAAATTTTAAAAATTTTTTAATATTTTAATTTATTTTTTTTTTTAAGTGTGCCTGCTTTAACATCCTCAAAAAAAAAAAATTCAAAAAAATTTTTTTTAATAATTTAAAACGATTTATAATCTTGAAAAAGCTTTTGTTAAATTTTTGATGGCTTAAAAAAATTAAATACATTCCAAAAATACAAATTTTTAAAAAAGTAATATTTATTCTTTTGTTAAAAACGCCTAAAAAAACATGCTATTTTTAAAAACTATTTTTCGTTTGTTCAAAAAAGTTATTTAGTTTTTTTGCAAAAATTTCGACTAAAAGAAAAATTTTGACATGCTGGTAAAATTTTCCCAACAGCTTACTATTTTCCAAAAATAATAAATTTACCAGACACTAAATTACAATTAATAACCCTTAATAAAAAACTTAGTGATAAAAATAAAACAAACATTTTTACGGGGTTTTGTTGGGGTAGAAATAATTTGGGTGCAGATTATTTAAAAATGTTAAATTTTTGGGTTATTTAGACATAAAAAAAAATAATTTTGTGCCCAAAATTGTAGAGTTGATATATTTTTTAACAAATAAAACTCGGGTTAGTTGTGATTAAAACAATAAAGATGAAAAAGTAAGCATAAGTTATTTTTTTATAATTTATAAAAAATAAATATTTTTTAAAAGCTTGCTAACCCCCTAAAAAATGCCTTGCCAATCTAAGAAATTTAAATCCAGGGGTCGGGGGTAAAGAAAGTTAACAAAACATTATTACTTTCCAATTTTTCTGAAAAAAGTGCAAATGGACTGTTAAATTCAAATTGCAATTTTAATCATTCAATGTGTAAACTTGGTAAAACCTGCAAAATTTAATTTAGTCTACTTCAATTTTTTCATTTTTTTATTATAAAAGGGGTGTCCCCATTAGAAGAAAAATAAATGAAGTGTAAAAAGCCATCGTCACTTCAAAGCGAAAAGAAGGTTTAATGCCCACACGCTATCACTGACATTTCTGAGACATTGCGCTGCGGCAGTTATTTTTTGGTTAAAATACTGTGAATAAACCTTATTATCGTTTTTCCCACAGTACAAACCACTTTCTGTCTGAAAAATTTTGTAAAATTATATTCTACAATTAGCTATGCTAATTTTAATCAAACCTAACTGCTGGGGGTGCAATGAAATATAGGGGGCCCTCTGTTTTTAAACTAACTTTTTTATACACTCTATGTTTCCAACACCTAATTTTTACTAAATATTGGTTTTTTATAAAAATGTATCACCAAAGTATAAAAAAGATTTGGGTTGACTAAGTAATCTACAGATTTGCCCAAAAACAACTTTTGGGGGGAAAAATAATAATTTGGACTCCAAATTAACTATCGACAGTTTTTTTCCAACAAAGGTGTTCATTAGACAAAATTAAAAATGATTTTTAAAATATTTTAAAAAAATTTTAAGCGGTAAAAAAACCTTTAGTTCATTCCCGAATCGTATTGAGGGGGTTTTTATTTTAAAACACTTAAATTCCCCCATCATTTTTACCCTATTTAGTTATTATTGATTTTTAACTTAAAGGGCAAAATTTCAAAAAACAAATTCATTTGGTCTAAAGTAGACTTTCAAAACCCTTCGAAAATTTTTTTCTTTTTTTAAAAAGTAGTGAAATACAGTTTATTCTATTAAATGTTGATGGGGGGGAATTTAATTTTTTAATATGAAAAACATGTGTTTTTATAGAAAACACAAAATCAAATTTTTTTTCTAACTTGTTATTTTTAAAATTTTATTTTACGGTTTTTAGATAAATTTGTTTTAAAATTTGGGTTTTATAAAAAAAAATTTTTAACTATTCTACAAACAAACTAAAATTTTTACCTAACGCCATAGGCCTATTTAACAAAAAAAATTTCATCATTTGCGTTAAAATTGAGTGCCGGGCCTCTGTTAAAAACGCTTGACGTCCCTTCGACGAAAATATACAAAATTTTTTTTTTTTGGGGTTAGTCATACTGGGCCCCCTCTTTTTAAAATTTTTTAAATATAGTGACCAGAGAAAAATTTTAAGTAAAAAATTTTTAACCGTTATGGGGTATCCCCTTTCAAAAAAAGTTGTTGTAACCAAAATAATTTTCAAATTCACTTCACAAAAGAAATAAAAATGTTTAAATTAAATGATTTTAAAAATTACCAAAAAATAGAGAGTAACAAAAAATAACGTTAACCCAAGTAGTCTTTTGCCCCTCAAAAAATTTGAATTAAATTTGCTGAAAGGGGTAAAGGAGGGGAAAAAAGCACATGGACTTCTTACTTTGTGGATAACTTACTTTATCAAATAATTTTTTTATCATAATTTTTTTCAATTAAATTTTTTAACGCTAAATACAAATTAAAAACCCATTAAAGTGTAGATGACAATTATTTCTCGGATAAAGGGCCTAGGCCTACTTAAAAAATAGCGAATTGCGACTAGCACCTTTAAACCCGTTTTCAAATTCAAACATCCTTTATTCAGTAATAATGTACATATGATACATTGAATATGTCAAAATGTTCCAGTAAAAAAAAAATTAATTATTAATTGCTCAAAAAAATAAATAAAAATTTTTGAACCATCACTGAGTAGGAGACAAAATTTATCGAATGAAACATTACATTAAAAAACTTTTTTTAAATTTTCAAATTAACAATAATTCAATATTATCTTTTTTAAAAATAGAAAAACCAAAAAAAAATAAAATACAAAAAACTTCTTTAAAGTTAAAAAAAAATTTTAAATATTATTTTTTTTAACGAGCAAACATGTAAAAAAAGTTATTTTTTTGTATGGAAAAAAAAGTATTAAAACATTAAAAAAGAAATTTAATTAAGAATACAAAAAGAACAAAAAATTTGGGATCAGGCAGAATATTAAAAGAAAGAAAAAAAAAATTAATATTTAGCTGAAAATTAAAACTAAATGATATCAAATAAAATTAAAATATTGTTTTTCAAAAATCTTTCCCCAAAACTTTTCAAGGAATAAGGACTAATTTAATCAAAAACTCCTTAAAGTTTTTCTAAATTTCTTAAAAAATTTGCTCTCTAGAAAAAAATTTTTCGGGGAAAGGGGTTGATATAATAGTTTTTTTTATTAAGCTTTTTAGACGTTCCACTTGCTTTTATTCGATATCATGCCCATTCTGTGGGAAATTTTGAGGGGTTTACAACTTTTTTTTTGTATAACAACAGTTTCCATATATCAGTCCTTTGACCGGGAGGCTAATTCTACAAAAAGAGTTTAGTTTTATCTTTTTTTTAAATTTATACATAATCCTTAGGCCCTTTTTATTTGAGAAGAAACTGTCGAGGTTACTTTTTGTCGAAAAAACCATATACACAATGCCGTAAGCCAAGTGTGAATGAACCTACAAGTATAGTTTTAAAGTTGCTATTTAGCTTTGCTTAATGCATAAAAACCAGAAGGGGTTTTATTTATTATATGTTTACTTTTTTTATCCCAGCTAAGTTTTGGTCAATTTTGAACCCTAAAGGTGGTATTTCATTTTTTCAGTGGGTTTCATCTAACAAAAATTGGCTGTAAATTTCTCTGATTTTGCTTAGTACAAAATGAGATGAAGTTAGTTTTTTTTAAATTTTATTAAGATTTTTCAAAAAAAAATTTCTCTGTTATTGGGGAAATAAAAGATATTCCCTACCTTTCCTTTGTTTTTTTGACAACCCGTTACATTAAATCTCACATATAGGCAAATTTTTACTGTTCCCTTGGGGATCAACCTGGAAAGCCCTTATCTCAAAAGAATAGTAAGGGCCCGAGCAAATTTTTCAGCTAAATTTTCTAATGTAAACAACTTTATGTGTATTAACACCCTTTTCAGATGAGGGAGGCAAAGGTAGTTGGACATTTCCCATTTTACGTGAAAAAAAAAACAATCACGACTTTCGATTTGGAAAAACCCCCAAACTTTTTCAAGTGCTAAAAAACTAAATTACATCTACCAAACATGTTAAAAAAACTACGTTCTTAAACTAATAAACTTATCTACTTTAATAATTATCTTCTTTTTAAACCAGACCCTAAATGGAGAAAAACAAAATAAACTTCTACAAATGTAAAAATAAAAAAGGGGTTAAAATTTAAATTACCCAAAATTAGGCGCTGCAAGGTCACATATAAAACGAAAATGTAAAACACAATAAATTAATATTCAAATCAGACAAAATAAATTACATTAACTAATCATAAATAATGGTCCCTGAAAAACAAAATTTAAATTTTTAAAAACATTCAACAGCACAAAAATTTTAAAATTAGACTCGGAAAGGGACTGAGACTACTATTAAAATTACTTTTTCCTGAAAGACAAAATTATTAGGAATAAAAAATACCATAATCAAATATTTACAACAATGATGAATCTTACGACCCCAGTGACATGGCGTCTAGACGTCCCAGGTACGAAGTGAGGATGATCCAATCAGACGCATAGCTAGGAAATACAAAATCAGAACGTCATTCAAACAAAAAACAATTAAGACAGTTTTTAAACAAAAAACTAAACCAAAGAATGAGGAGCAATCCCCCAAAAATGTATTTATGCATTACTTGGAATCAATGAAAAATACTGGGGGAAACAAAAAACCACGGGAGGTTAGGCTAAAAGAACACAAAAATAAATTAAAAAAGGAAACACTACCATTCTAAATTAGCGACATCCCTGGAAAAAAGAGCACAGATTTAACGGGGATAACACTAAAATACTTCACAGGAACCACTTTTTTTTAAACAAACACGAAGGGCCTTTATAAAAACTAAATAATGAAAAGTAATAGTAAAAGTAGCAAGAATTAGCCCATGGGGGTTTTCCTTTACTTAAAAACACACTTGATAAAAAGTTCAATACCTCATGACATCATCAAAACCAGAACCCACACCACCGCACCTATAACAATTTTAAAAACCCCCATGAGTCTCCGTCCCGTACCTGAGTCAGCATTTTGGCATCTCGGAGCGTACGCCCTGACCCGAAGTTGGTATGGTTGTTGGAAGTGTAGTGTGAAAGAGGCTATCCCCGTTTTTATCACCTTGGAGGGAATTTCGTAGACACTGCATTTGGATTGTATCACCCACTTCGTACCTGGGCGCTAAGCCTCGCACTGGGGGTCTAAGACTTCATCATTGTTTAATTTTTGATTTGGTATTGTTTTTTTTCCTAATAATTTTTGTTTTTCAGGTTAAAAATTTAATTTTAATAGTAGTCTCAGCCCTTTCCCGGGTCTTTTAAATATAAAAATTTTTTGTGCTTTTAATGTTATTTTAAAATTTAAATTGTGTTTTTCAGGTACCAATTTTTATGATTAGTTAATAAAATCTTATTTCAGTCTGATTTGAATTTTTTAATTTTATTGTGTTTTACTTTTTTCGTTGAATCGGCCCTTGACACCCGCCTAATTGGCTACTTTAATTTAACCCGAAATATTTTTTACTTTTTAGTAGAAGTTCATTTTTTTGTACTCCTTCTAGGATCGGGGTTAAAATTTAATAATTATTAAATAGATAATTTTATTATTTTAAGAACGTATTTTTTAAACATGTTTTGTAGATTAATTTAGTTTTAGCATTTGAAAAAGTTTTGGGGGTTTTACCAAATCGAACGTCGTGATTGTTATTTTTCACGTAATGAGGGCAAATGCCCCAACTTTTTTCTCCCTCATCTGATACTCCATAAATTAACAAATTTCAAAAACAAAGTTGACTCCTTTTTTCAATTTCAACTTACTTTTATCGTTTTTCCAATTAGGATTAAAACCCCTTTTTTAACTGCCATACTAATGTTGAAAAAATAATTCTTTGTGTGACACGCTATCAAAGTTTAAAAAGATCTTGAAAATTCCCTATACAGTTCTCCTTTTATCTATTGAATCATTACAGAATTAATAAACTAAAACCCACGTTTTTGTAGATTTCCCCCTTTAAACCCATGTTGCCTATGTGAAAAATTTAAATTCAACCAAATAATTAAATTTAGCTGTTTGTGAACCATACATTTAAGAGAACACGGGAAAAGTAATGAATTGGGCATAGCATGAGGGTCACTAACCCCCCTTTTTTAAAAATCATCATAACCTGTAGATAGTTTATTTTCAAAAAAATTTATTTTCCCTAGCTTTTTTACTTACTACAAAAAATTAAATTTTTTTTTTAGGATCACAAAAGTTATACTTTTTATTTCCCTTATCAATTTTGGGGGAATACAAATTTATCAACCGAAAACACAGAAATTATTAAAACCCCTTAAAAAAACTTTGATAGGGCATCTCCGTTTTTCCCTTTAAACTAATATTTGCATTTAATAATATTTTAACTAATATTGAACTAATATATTAAAATAATATTTAACTATATTAACCATTGAACTAATTTTGTTTTTTTTCTTGTGTTTTTTTTTTCCAGGTAGTTTTAGAGCTATTTTCAGATTATTTAATTTTATTTTTCAAAAAACCCTTTTTTTTTGCCCTCTCAACACAATTTTTAAAACCCTTTTTCAAGTTTTAATCAAATTTTAAAACCCCGCATCTTTATTTGTTAAACCTTTTTTCTAACTTTAAAGATGTCATCCTTTTTAATCTTATCCATCTGCCCCCCATTGATTTTTATCACCTTCCCTCATGAAGTAATGGTTTTTGGGGAAAAAATAGGCAAAAAGGTATAAAATTGATTATACCACTGTCTGTCATTTTATACGAAAGTGTCAAAAAAATTTTTTTATACTTAGAATTTACAAACCTGATAAACATTTAACCAAAACCATGCAATTATTTAAGAGAAGGTCAATTATTCTTGAAATTTTCTTTTAGTATTTTTTTGAGATTTCCCTCTTATTTTTTTACAAAAAAAATTTCAAAAAGTTGGGCCATGACTGAGTTATTTTATTTTCCCCGTTACCTACATTTTTTGTTTTTATGTTACTTATAAAATTTTTTTAATACATCCTCCGCCCAATATACTGGGGTTTGAAAGCCAAATCTGTAGGTTAATTGTAAATTTCAAAACACAATAAATTCATTTTATAGTCTATCCTTTTTTAAAAATTAAGGTTTAAAAAAACCCCTTTAAATTATATGTTTTTATTAAGGGGTTTAAAAAACACACATTTCCCTTCAATTTTAACAACAAACCCTAACAATTTTGTAAGGGTGATCAAGAACTTTCCCAAAACAAAAAAATCGGGAAAGAAATTTCAACAGGGGGCACTCAAATTCTTTTTTAACTAAAATGATTTAATAGAAGGCATTAAAATAATTTTGCTTTAATATTTTTTATGTACTAAAATCATTCCCCCACCCCCCGAATAAGAAATCTTGTAATTAGGGTTTTTAAACCGTACCAGGAAAAATGTAATAAAAAGCTTGGGTTTTAGACATTTTATGCTCTACAGAAAATGTCAGGGTTTATTTCCACAAAAATTTGGTTTTAAAATTTTAATTTTTTAAGTTTGGTGTTAATATTCTTGTATAAAAAAAAAATTTAATTTGAAATATTTTTTTGTATTTATCTTTTTTTTGCCACCCAAAAAAATTGGAAAATTTTTCTTTAAAAGGGTCGGACTTTTTATTTTCGGTAAAAACGTATTTTTCGAAAAAATTTTAAAACCCAATGTCACAACTTTAGTATTTTTTTTCATGTTAAATTTAATGGTTTTTAATCACCTTTTTTTTATTTATAGTTTTTTGGGGTCTTTTCCGATTAAAGAAAACCCCTATTTAAATAACCCAAAACTCGAGGCCGCCCATATACTCGGCCGCGGGAGTTTTGGTTAAGGTTTGGTTTTTTTATTGTAGAATGAACCCGTAATTTGTAAAAACTTCTACAATAGGGTTTTTCTAACCAACCAACCAAAATGCCCGCGGCGCGATGTTATGGAAATTTTTTTTGATTTCTGACACTAACGGAAAAAGTCCGGGGGGTTTGGTCTCGAATTTCCCGGTTTGGGGCCCCCTCCAAAAAATTGGTCTTCTTTTTATATCTTTAATGAAAAGATATATTCCTTTAGTGGGAAACGTATACGGAAAAAAAACCGTTTTTTGCCGAATACAATTTTAAAAACTTTTTGGTTTTTATTTAAAAGTTTTTCCCGGTTAAAGGAAAAACTTTTGCTCGAATTTGGGTTTGGCGCCATTGCCTATTTTTCAAAATTTTAAAAAAAAACCCAACCCTTATTCCCGCCAGAGAAAAAACCAAATTTTTTTGGAAAAAAAGTCTTGAAAAGTAGGTTGTTTCGTTAGGTCTTTAAAAATGCTTTTTCGGACTTAGAAAATAATGTTATTACACAACCAGTTATATATTTGTGTTCAGCATAAAAAAACATGAGAAATAAAATAAAAAGTTGTCAAAAAATAATGATTTTTAAAAAGTTGGGTTTTTTCACTATCAAATAAAAATCTAGTTTTTCGTTTAAGAAATGAGCTTTCCGCCGATGAAATCAAGCTCCTCAAACAATATAAACTCATATTTCACCACTTTATCAACAAATAATCATATTTTCAGAGGTGGCAAGAAAGTGCATAGTTAACTATTTTTCAAGTCAATTATAGTGGTGGAAACAAGCTTAGATCTCCTAAAAAAACTAAGGTCATGTCCATTAGTTGAAGATGTTCTTCAGGATGTGGACAAAGTGCGGGTTCTGAGTCGAAGGGAGCCTATCAGTTAAGGCTGGTGAGTGCAGGGACTAAAGTTTAGGTCTTGATTAGTGACTAGTAATGTAATCTGAAGGTGTTGGACATAGGACGATGTTTTAAAAACGTCTAACAAAGGAGTAATGTGATAATCCGTTCCAAAGAGTCCATTTTGAATATTGAGGATAGATCACTATTTTTAACGATCAATACAGTATTAACGCCAACTGTTAACCACAAATCCTGCTGGATAAACAGTTGCTGGTTGTCCTGGAGGACAGGCACCCAAACTTAATGCAAATATTGTATTTTTGAAACAGTAAATTTTAATTAGGCTTATTTTGAGTTGGCAAGAAAGTGCATTATAATAACAAAATGACATTTTCAATAATTTAGATTTTCAATTTTGTGTTTTACACAACATGTTTTCTGCAGAAAAAAGTTATCTTCCCATAAAATATTGACCTGATTGTACCCACTGGTATTGTGAAATAAAGATTCGCTAAACTATTAGAAGCTGCATAGATACCGAACAAAATTTGTGGTTGGGCAACTTACAGCTCAACAATTACCAAATCAAGTTTTCTTATCAGATAATATACACTCTTTACTCACTGGTGATAAAACTGTCAATATTTGAGAGAAGTCTACAGTGTATGTAAATACCAAATGAGGACTTAAATTTTGGAAACTATGCTACAATTACACAGATCTACAGTTAATAGGTTAGGCCTGCCTAAATCTTGAAAGCTGTAAAATGGAGAACTGAGCAAGGGTATATAAAATCTAAGCTAGCCAAGTTAAATAAACACCTACTAGGCCTATCATGAAAATTATTAACACAGGCTATGCTTATGTCCACTCCTTTACTTACCAGATTTCAACCTTCCATTATTTTTGTTGTGCTCACTTTAAATTTATTAGACACTTTAGAACTATGCCAAAACACTTGTATATGTTACATTCTTAAAAGTTAATATTTACAATCCTGTTACTTTGTATAAGCTGACACACTAAATAGATGATCTACTAAAAAGAAAAATAAATTATAAAAATAAAGTTAAAAACACAAACTGATCGGACTAACTAAAAGTCCATGGCACTAATTTCACGCTTCATAAATAAAAACGGCATATTCACATTTATGTCTATATAATGTTTATCTAAATGACGTAAATAACTAGGAACAATTGTTCAAAACAAAATATAATGATAGGATCCACCGGTCGATCTGAAATGAGATGAGGGACGTCGACATTCAAATGCCAATATGAATTATTATATCACCAATAAATGGAAGGGACGAAATAAGTTGTGAGATTTAACTCGTTTTTTCATGTTTCTTTTCTTCTCCTAAATTTCAGTTGTGTAGATAAAAAAGAGTTCATACTTTAAACCGACTCCACTTCCATTCCTTCCAACTCAGAACAGTCAGAACTCAACGCTCAACCTCAGTCCTCAACTGACTGTTAAAATTTTTTTTTGGCCCAGCTGCTTAGAAGAATAATTACAGTGAATAATAAACAATGTAGGCTAAATAATATAATACATAAATCATATAAGTAATATAATTAATTGAAGTAACAACCAAAAACTTAAAATTATAAAGGTTAAAATAGTTATTATACTAAATGAGTAAAATTATTTTTAAAAACTAAGGGACAACAACTATGACGAGTTAAATCTCCCGGCTTTCTCAGCTTATCTCACTTCGTCCCTTCCATTCGTTGGTCATCTCGTCTCACAGTCTATAGTCCAGCCGTTCTAACTTTACCTCTGAAGTTTGCGGGCTAAACTGGAAAAGTGGAAAATCGACATAGGCAACGTCACAGCCAGACCACCACAGGCACAGATAACTAAGTTAGTTATCTATGGCCACAGCCCTCTTTTAAAATTTATATCTGGTGACTCACAATAGGGAAGAATTTAGGAAGGTACAAATTTAATTTTTTTAATAGGAATTAAAATCTTTTAGTGTTTAACTGGGAAGTACTTTTTTGCTGTTTACCAAAAAACGAAGTCAATCGGACAATTCTAAGGAATTCGGGGCTTAGCCTTAGAATGGTTTAAAAGCTTTTTGACTAGCAGAAAACAAGAGTTGGTAATACACTGTGTTAATAAGAGGTCTGTCAAAACTTAGTGGTGTTAAATATATGAAATTACAGTGTTTAGACGTAGTGACTACTTACGGTGCGTATTCATTAATATAGCCTAGTTGCATAAGAGCATTTTAAGACCTCTCAGTTTGTCTAAAGAGCAAAACTAACTTACATTTCTATAAGAATATTTCAAGAACTTGTACTAGCTGAAACGGATTTTTCTGATAATCGCCCTGTACGCAACTAGTACGACGCATGTACCAACCTTGAAACTCTTAATATCACCACTGACTAGCCAGAGGTGACTGACTAGAAAACTACATGCCCGCACCATCTGTTATCGCTTCTGCAAACTAAAGATAAGACGACCATTCATTCATTGACAGCGAGGTTTCCATTTATTTATTTATTGAACCAACGGCAATGCCTTTTTAAACAAAGATTAACAAACATGCAGAAATAACTGTTGTACACTAAAAATATTATGAATAAACAATATGACTATCAAAAATAACAAACAATAAAAAACTAACATGGTAAAGTAAATAAATAGTAACAACGAACATGAAATAAATTAAACTAATAAACTTTCAAAATTCAACAATGAAAAGACTAAAGCTAACTAGACTAAACAAATGATAACAATAAACCAATACTGAAAGCAAATAACAAAATAACTAGCGTTATAATGAATGTGTGCAAGTGTAATGTAATCGGATGAAGTGTGTAGGTGTGTGGGTGTGTGTGTGTATATGTGTGTAAAAGTTGGCAGGGTGTGAGTATTTATAGGTCAGTAGAAGGAAGGTAGAAGGTTAAGAAGGAGCGAGGTGAAAAAGGTTTACAGACAAGATAAGTCCATCATTTTTAGCCTCTTCTTAAATGCATGGATGCTGTCAAAGTGGAAGTCAACCTGACCAGAGATAGCATTTCCGATGCTCATTAGGCGAGGGAGTGGACTGTTCTTCAGATAGTTTCTGCTGTGGGCTCTTCTTATGAACGGCTCAAAAGATCTAGTAGTTCCTGGAACACGAAACTCGACTAGCTGCAGAAGTTCTGGGCAGTCAAGAATTCCACGAATCAACTTGAAGAGGAACACAGCATCTGCAACAGCTCTACGATGCTCCAAAGGCCGCAGGTTGAACTTCAGAAGCTCGAGTTGATCAACAGGCACATCCCAGCAACGATAGCCCAGCGAGAACCCCATCATTCTAATGAAGCGACGCTGAATTCCCTTAAGTCTGGTTATGTGAATGTCTAGGTAAGGTCGCCATACTACGCCACCGTATTCTAGGACTTGGAGTACAAAGGACTTATACAAAAGACCCAGTGAATGCGCTGAAAGACCACTCTTCGCCACTCTGGCAATAAGACCGATGACTCGTCTAGCTTTTGTGCAGATGTCATCAATGTGTTGCTCACAAGATAAAGAGGATGTGAGATGGATACCAAGGTCTCTTATGTCACTACAACGTTCCAGGGTTGCTCTATCAGCAGTGTAGTTGTTGACAACAATGTTTCCCCTTCTACTGAAAGTAATTACTTTACATTTCTCCACATTAAGAGACATCTGGTTCATCTCACACCAATGCATAACATGATTAAGGGACCTCTGCAGAACATCACAGTCTTCTCTAGTCTTGATCGGGTAGAACAGCTTAATATCATCAGCATATAGTAGAAACTTAGATTCAATACGCTCGGTAATATCATTGATGAAGACATTAAAAAGATAAGGTCCAAGCAGGGAACCCTGAGGAACCCCGGATTTCACTGAGAAGGGATCAGACATACCGGGGCTATATTTCACTACTGAAAATCTATCACTCAAATAGCTATTAATCCAGGTCAAAAGAGGCTCGCAGACTCCATATCCTTTCAGTTTTTGAATCAACAACTTGTGGCACACCTTGTCGAAAGCCTTACTAAAATCTAGGTAAATGGCGTCAACCTGCAGGCCCTGAGAGTAACAAGTGTAAATAAAATTACTAAACACCACGAGGTTGGTAACTGTAGAACGGCCGGGTGTGAAGCCATGTTGCTCAACAACTATGATGTTTCTAAAGACAGGTTTCAACCTATCTAAGACAATGGCTTCAAATATTTTGACAATGGGTGACTGAATCGTTATGGGCCTATGATTACGAACGTCGCTTCTATCACCATTCTTGAAGCAGGGAACATTGCTTTCCCATATTAAACAATATTTACGTCTTTTATATATTTTAAACTTTGACACGTAGAATAGCCCTATTTATTTTGTTAATTATTTATTAAACTATTAATTTCTTCTTAATTTCAAATAAGGAACAATGTCATTTATTCTACAAGTGATAAAAAACGGCAAGGACATTATACTCTTTGAAAATAATAAATACCGTGAATCCTATTCACTCAAAAATGGAGAAATAGTGTGGCGCTGTTTAGGAAGAACATGTAAGGCCTCTGTTAAGACCAATAAAGAAAAGACTGCGATCTATTCTTCCAATGGTTCCCACAGCGGACCTCACCCTGTAACCATGCTGGCTTTACAGACTCCCACTCCACCGCGGGCTCCAAAACGTCACCCACCGTCCGCGACTCCCGTGACCGAGACCGTCCTGCTCCACGCCTCCGCGCACTCAAGTACGCCCTGTGCCAACCCTGCCGCTGACATCTCGAGAACATCAGCCCAGCAAGCCAGCTGTGCCGACTGTTCTCAAGAAAAGTCGACCACCACAGAACGGCTGGACGTTCAACAAACTCTGGTATCAGAGAACACCGCGTTAAAAGAGGAGTTGGCGAAGCTTCGCATGGAGAGGCAGGTTGTACTAGACCATTCGATAGAGTCAGATCAACGGCTCCTTCAGTACACCGAAGATATATTTACACCTCCACCATCCTTAGCACGCTCATCTCTAAGTGGCACTGAAACACTGCGGCTTCAAGAAGAGCTGGAAAAAGCTCATATTAAAATGCAGGAACTTGAAGAAACAATAATTCTCTTAAAACGCCCATGCGAAATCTGTACCATACTTAGAGAAGAGACGAAAAATATGGTTCAAAGTCTTAGATGCCTCGAGGCCGAAAATCAACAACTAAAGAACCACGCAGTATCTAATGTCCCTGTTGAACCAACACCACTGCCAGTCCACAACAGCTTTCAGTTGTTAGATGAAGAACATACTGAAAAGGATGTAGATTTTGTAGCCATAAAAATGAAAAAAAGAAAAACAAAAAAGGTCAAGACTAACGACATCCAAGGCAAACCACTCGTTAGTAATAAAAAAAGGAAGAATACTCCGGCTTCAGAGGTCTACGTATCCACACCTTTCTCCAGTGTAACAATTTTAGGAGATAGCCACGTCCGCGGTCTTTCTTCTCGAGTTGCAAAGAAACTGAGAGCATGCACAATGATAAGCGGGATGTGCAAGCCGGGAGCCGGCCTTCTGGATTTTAGGCCTACCTCCACGCCACCCCGAAATCACTGCTACGTGCTGATGGTGGGGACTAATGACGTCGATGCTGGGCGTGAGAACACCATTTTCAACCACATAGAGGACATTATGCTTACCATAAGAAAGACCTCTAGACTCCTAGTGGTACCATTGACAGCCAGGTTTGATCTCGACCCAAGGAGCCCCATTCACAGTACCGTCGGCCGAGTGAACCGCTACATGGCTGAGCTGTGTCACCGTATTCAGGGTGTGGAGTTACTCAACACGACCTGCATTAGACGACACCACCACACCGCACACGGGCTTCATCTAAGAGCAAGTGGGAAGGAAGTTCTGGCGAACCTCATATCAGAGAGACTGGCATGCATGAGTACACTACCTCGTCCTCAGCCGAGACCTGCCCCAACCCCAGCTACACTGCCATCAGCACTACCGGGTCCCATCACGCTGCCGTACGAATCGTACGCTGAGGCTGCTGCACAGCACACCACCACCTATGCTTCTCTCCACCAGCAACAAAAACATCTAAGTGGATACACGACCGCACCTAATATAGAATCCAGCAGACAGACCGACGCCAAAACAACCAATACAGTTTTTTTAGGGGATCCAATTATAGCCGAATACAGACACTGACTCATTCCAAAAGAAATTCAAAACAACAAAATTCCGAAAGTCAAACTTATAAAACAATTACATTGATGCATCAGAACGCACAAATTGCTACCAACAAAGTGGATGAGCTAACTCTCATGTGCGAGGAACTCAATCCCGACCTGCTTGTTGTTACCGAGCACGGCTTCAACAGTAGCAACATTCAACTTTTCAAAATTCAAAATTATCAATTGGCAAATTACTACTGTCGATCCTCCACAAAAGGTGGAGGGGTGGCCATTTTTGTGAAACAAAACTTTTATTTTACTCATCACACACTAACTGACTCCTCAGACAAACACTTTGAAGTTACAGGGGTAAACATCAGAATAAAGAAATCACAACTGATTGTCATTGGAACATACAGGGCTCCCAGCGGAAATGAAAACTCTTTCTTGTCAAAATTTGAAAAGCTGTTGGCTGATGTAACGCAAAAAAAGCAAAATTTCATGGTTATGGGGGATTTTAACATCAATGTTTTAGACGTTAATAATCCCATGACACAACGGGCCACAGATCTGTTGAGGACATTCGGTCTTGTTTGGTCGATCGACTCACCAACAAGAGTAACGAACCACTCAGCCACAGCTATCGACAACATTGTTACAAACCTGACTAAGATAGAGGTGTCTGTGATCAACACAGCATTTTCTGACCACTATGGCCAACAGGCTATCATAAGTGGTTTTGAGCCAACACGGGATCCGCCCATTCATACAATTATCAGAGATACGAGACCCGCAAACATAGCGCTACTTAACTTTCAACTTACGTGTGAAAAATGGAGTTTTTTAAACTTAGAAGATCCTGTGGAACTTCAATTCAAAAATTTCGAACAAGCTTTTAACTTTCATCTGAATGTGAGCTGTCCTTTAAAGAAAACTAACCAAAAACCAAGATTAAAAAAGTGTGCTTGGATTACCAAAGGTATTCTTGTCTCGAGAGAAAAGTTATTATTTTTCTCCGAAGCTATCAAACACACCTCAAATGTAACGTTTAAAACATTTTTTCAAAATTACAAAAGAACATACAGAAAAGTCATCAAAGCCGCAATAGCTTATGATGTCACCAAATCATTGCTCACTTCAAAAAATGTATCAAAAACAGCATGGAGCATAATAAACAATAATAACACACGACCTGACAAACGAATTGAGTTGCAAATTGGAAACGAACGAGTTACCGATCCCTTCAGGGTCGCTAGTGAGTTCAATAGATTTTTTGCCTCGGTTGGAGCTGACCATGGATTTTGTCCACCTAACGATCAGCCGCTCTCTTTCTCGCTGCCCAGCCCAGCTGCATCCATGGCATTAGCACCAGTAACAGAAGAAGAAATTTCCAGAGTTATCGGTGGCTTTCAGCCAAAATTATCGAATGACATAAATAACGTCTCTATGAAGCTTCTCAAGCAGTGCTCGAGCCACCTGTTGAAGCCACTCGAGCATTTAATTAATCTCTCTTTTAACTCGGGAACTTTTCCCTCCGCTCTCAAAAAAGCAAAAGTGACCCCGATTCTCAAAAAGGGCGATCCTTTTTCAACGGAAAATTACCGTCTAATCTCAATATTACCGGCCTTCAGTAAAGTCTTTGAAAAGGTTTTCCTTATTCGAATCGTTAGTTTTTTTGAAAGGTCAAATCTACTATCAAATAACCAATTCGGTTTCCGAGGTGGTAAATCGACGATAGATGCAGTTGTGCGTCTGGTCGATATGATAGTGGAGGGTATTGAAAGACGAGAAAAGACACTCACTGTGTTCCTTGACTTGTCAAAGGCCTTTGACTGTGTTGATCATAGCACCTTGATTCACAGACTAGAATACTATGGGATACGAGGAGTGCCACTTAAGTGGATTCAATCGTATCTCAGTCATCGAACTCAATTTGTAAGTATTTCTAATGCTAGATCGGGAGAAGAGAGAATTTACTATGGAGTCCCCCAAGGCTCCATGCTTAGTCCTCTCCTTTTCCTGATATATGTTAACGATGTTGGTTCATCAGTAGAAAAAGGGCGACTCGTCCAGTACGCTGATGACACGACTCTCTGTTTCAGCGCGAACTCTACCAAAGATCTCGAAAAGATAATTTCCATTGATCTCAACAGTGCCATTCAACATTTCCAAAAGCTCAACCTCAGAACAAACGCTGCAAAATCGTCATTTGTTCAATTTTGTTTGTGCCAAACCGATTCAGATCAAAGTCCCACAGTCATGTTGGATGAGACTGAGATTGAAGAAGTCTACTCGACTAAATTCCTTGGAATACACCTGGATCGAGGGTTGACATGGGGTTTTCACGTAGACAGTGTGTGTTCAAAACTAACCTCAGGCATCTATGTCTTGAGACAACTATCCGAATACTGCCCGACTCAGGTACTGATGACGGCTTATTACGGAGTAATTTACCCATACCTTTCCTATGGATTGGCCTTGTGGGGAGGTTGCACAAACGCATACTTTTCTAGAATTTTCATTCTTCAAAAAAAGGCAGTCCGAACCATCGCAAAATTGCACATGAGAGAGTCGTGCAAACCAGCTTTCAAAAGCTTGAAACTGTTGACATTACCCTGTCTCTACATCTTGAATACGTGCATTTTTTTCAAATCAAAGTGCAATCTCATAAGAGGTAGTGACATACACTCCTATGCAACTAGAGACAGAGACAACTACCGAACTGGTAAACACAGAACGGTAGTTTATGAGCGTTTGCCTTCACAGGCAGGAGCCCAATTTGTCAACAGTCTGCCAAATTCGATCAAAAGTGCCCCAATGCTCAAGGCATTCAAAACGCGTCTGAAGCAAGTTCTGATTGCAGAAGCATTTTATAGTACAGACGCGTTTATGGCACACAACTGGGAGGCCCTGTGAACACACAGACCAGAGCTGTAATTGGATAGAATTCGAATGGATGACCTCTGAATGCAAAATTGTATGTTTGAAAGTGACTTTGATGGAATGAATGAATGGAAAATTTTAGACTATTTAATTTATTAAACATTTATGACTATTGCAATACAATGTACTTTGTCTGACGCAATAAAAAAAGTTATTATTATTATTATTAACAAGTAAAAATAAGCAATTGTTACACCTGAGCAGGTACAGCAAGAGCCGTGGGCCAAAGATGCGCAGTAGACTAACGCTCAGACTTAGGAGTGGGGGTAGTGGCCGGCTCAGTTCACTGCTGGCTATCCTTATTGACGAATCGCTCCGTCGCGCCTACATCTAGCGTTCACGTGCCTGTTCTGTCGTTCTTTAGTGTGTTATGTAGTGATTGATTATTGTTATTTTGTTTATATCGATATTAAATGGAAGCTCAGCAGCACCGTAAACTAATTGGAGGACGAAAAGTATTGCATAGCCAAAGTCGAGAGATTATTGCAAATGTGTATAAGTTTATGAAACGTGAAGCGGAAACTGGAGCTGCAATAAATATAAAGCAGGTTCAATGTCGTGTAGCAGAAGCCACAGGTATATCCCTGACGTCTGTAAAGAGAATAGTTGCAGAAAACAGAACCGTTGTCCAGACTGGAACCAAGTTTAATACTCCAAATAAAAATAGGCACAGAGTAAAGAGCAAAACGGAGCTAGATGACTTTGATTTGTGCGTAGTCAGACGAACTGTAAATGAGTTCCACAAAATTAACGGTGAACGACCTACAATAAAAACTCTACTGCCAGTTCTGAGAAAAAAAAAATAATTTTACTGGGAGTAAATGGTCGCTTGGCAAGGTTCTGCACAAGCTAAATTTTTGCTGGGGGAAATCAGTCAATAACAGAAAAATATTAATTGAAAAAAGTGATATAAGGGAATTACGTTTGAAATATTTAAGAAGTGTCCAAAGTTATCGATCGGAAGGTAGGCCTGTAATCTATATGGACGAAACATACGTTCATTCTACACACACAAAACTCTTGAGTTGGAGTGATGGAAGCGAGGCAGGTTTAAAAACCCCAATTAGTAAGGGCGAGAGAATAATCATTGTTCATGCCGGAAACGAAGATGGTTTTGTAAATAATGCACTATTGACATTTATTTATGGGAAAAAATCAGGCGATTATCATGGTGACATGAATTTCAATAATTATGAGAAATGGATACAGGAAAGATTAATTCCTAACATACCCCAAAACTCTGTGATTGTTATTGATAATGCGCCCTACCACAATGTACAGTTAAACCCAGCTCCCACATCGTCAACGTTAAAGGCAGACATGATAAAGTGGTTATCAGAACGAAACATACACTTTTCTACTAACATGTTAAAGCCAGAATTATACTCTGTTATTAAAGAAAATAAACCAAAGTACAACACATTTAAAATAGATTCTATCCTGGCGGAAGCTGGCCATTCAGTTTTAAGATTACCACCATACCATCCGGATTTAAATCCAATTGAAATGATATGGAGTTTACTTAAGGAGAGTGTAGCCAAAAGAAATGTTTCGTTTAAATTAGCTGAAGTTAAACAACTTGTAGTTGACATATGTAGCCAGATAACACAAGAGCAATGGCTATCTCGTGTGAACCATGTTAAAAAGGTGGAATTGGATTATTTGGCATTAGAACCGGAAATCGACGTAATAAGTGAACAATTAATAATTAATTTGGGAGAAAATTCCGACACAGAAGATGACAATGATGACAGCGAACCAGAAAGTGATGTTGAACTGTGCGACAATGACCTAAGTGGAGTAGAACCCCTGGATTAAATAGTCACTGTAAGTAACAACAGATTTTTATTTCAAATAGCTCTATATAAGTAATATTATTATTTTATCATCTATAGTTAAAAGCCATAGATTATTTATATAATTACTAATCTAATATTTTTATATTAAGGTAAAAGTCATTACGATAAAGCAGACTGCGTTCAGTGACGTATCGGTGAGGTCGGTGCGGCGAGACGGCCCAGTGCTTCCCTCCCTCTCTCCCCACTGCGTACTACATCACTTCCCCTCTCGCGCCGGCCACGTCTCTTGCTAGACCTGCTCAGGTGTACAGTTCTCAACAAGATATTAGGGTTGGTGTCCCTCAAGGGTCTGTGCTTTCATCAACTCTGTTCCTAATTTTTATTAATGACTTGCTAAATATTGAATGCAAAAAAGTATATCTGCTTTTGCCGATGTTGTTTTATTTTACAAGGATAAGAATTTAAGAATATTAGAAGATCTTATAACTAGTGACTTACAATTATTAAGAGATTGGTGCAACTTGAATAAAATGCAGGTTAATGTTAACAAAACTAAATTAATACACTTTGACCTCGTTTCAGATAAAATTCCATTCCGCTGACTGTAATTCCTTTTTATGTAACTGTGAAATAATCCAAAGCGTAAAGAGCACTACATATCTTGGACTTATTTTTGATAACAAACTCAAATGGGAAGATCATATATTATCTTTACACAAAAAAATTAAATCATCCATTCGAACATTCTATTTTTTAAGAAATTTCTGTGAAACATCATTGTTAAGATCACTCTATTTTGCATTAATACACTCACATTTACAATATGGCATTGTCTGTTTTGGGGGCACCTTTAAAACAAGAATAGAAAAATTACGGACTTGTCAAAATTATTTTTTACATATTATACTAAAAAAGTGAAAGCTCATTTCCTCTATACCAAACATTAAAAATACTTCCTTTCCAACATCTTTTTGTCTTTAAGTTTTAAGTCTGTTTTACAATCGAATTAGTAATACAGAAAATAATTTCATGTACAACCATATTACAAGAAGCTACCATATATAAAAAAAGCTATTCTGCAGGCAATGTTAGAGCAGTTAAAGTAAATAAATCCAGTTTTAGACATTCTTATAAATATCCACTGTACGTTTAAGGTTGGGTGGGTGATTTAATACCATTTTACGTGTATGGGTGGGTGGGTGTGTATGTGAATTTTTGAGGTGGTTTCGAACCTTAAACGTAGCTTAAGCTTTGTAGCTCTGTTGATGGTATCAGATAACTCACCTGCCCAACCATACACGTAAAATGGTATTAAACCACCCACCCAACCTTAAACGTACAGTGGGTATCGACACCTTGCACCCAAATATTTTAATCAGTTACCATATAATATAAGGCAAAGCAATAGTTTTAAGAAGTTTTGTAAAGCTTTAAAAAAGTGGCTGTTGATTCAACATGATGTGGAATACTTAAATCATGTAATCAGTTAATATATTTGAATAATTTTAATGTTTTAATGTTTAGGTTCTATAATTTTAGTTCAACATACAGTTAACTGTGTATACTGGACTAAAAATAACATTGTTCTATTAAATTTAATTATATTAACTGGCCACACTACTGGTTACGTGGTCAGTCGATTTCCAAGTTTGTAAATTTTCTTCTTCATTATATGCTGCTGTTAGAAATAAATCATTAATTTTATTCATTCATTCATTTAATTTTAACTTATAAAAACTATCAGGCTCTAGTTTTGATTGATCTAGACCAGAAACAAATTAGCCTTGGGACAGGAAGGAGCCAAGCGTTTAATATATACAATATTGCCATGCTGTACGCCCCTTAGAGGTAAAGTTATAACGGCTAGAGTTTTTTTTATATAATAACAATGCACATTAAACTGTTGACGTTCCTCATAACTTTTCATATTGACTGTCGATCCAATCATTATGTGTATGTTTTGTTTTGAACAATTATTGTTCCTAATATTTATATGTTCCAAATAAATGTTCCTAAATATTTATAGTTTTTTAATTAACATAATACGTGTTGGTACATATACAGTACAAGTAAAACGTCACACAACACAACATTTATTACAATATAAGCACAAAATGCACAAATGTAAAACAATACAAGTACAAAATGCACAAATATTATGGTGAATTCACAAAAGAATGAATCCCTCTGGTCTGAGGAAGGTGAGCGTGGTTCACCGAAATCGATCACCATAATATTTGTGCTTGTATTATAATAAATTTTGTGTTGTGTGACGTTTTACTTGTACTGTAAATATTTTTGTCATTTAGATAAAAATTATCTAGGCGTAAATGTGAATAGGTTGTTTTTAATTATTAAGCATGAAACTAGTGCCATGGACTTTTAGTTAGTCAGATAAGTTTGTTTTTACCATTTTTTATTTATTTATTTTTTTTTTTAATATAGTAAATCATCTACTTAGTGTGTCTGCTTGTACAAAGTAATAGAACTGTAAATATTAAATTTTAAGAATGTGTAATTATAACTGAAAATAATAGGTTTCTACTCTTGTAGAAACATCACAATTCCTCCTCATTTCTGTTCACCCCTGGCTTTCGTTGTGGGGCTTTCTGATGCTCTTCACCGATATAATCATTCTCATCAGCAACATCTACATCAATTTAATATTCATTGTTGAAATATTTACTCACGTTGTGCAGGAATGCACAACTTTTGGAACTTTTCGTAACGAAACACATACAACATTTTTAAGTATCAGGAATCTTCTCTTCAACTGTCTGTCTAAAACATCTTTCGATAATCACTCTTTCCCTTGAGTGATTTAAATTGAAATTGCTTACATTTGATTGTTTGGTGGCTTGAATGGTTTTATAAAACCATGGTGAAATGCCATATCTATTGTCACCTAAAATACAAGCAGCTCCATCAAATCTGGAAATCATTTCACTAACTTAACTTCTTATGCAAGCTCCTAAGCCACTCTGCACTAACACTAATAAATCTTTCGAGTAAATCGATTCATAAATAGGAAAAATTATAATAATCAGATTTGATATTTCAAGATTCATAAAGTCACTATATTGTTTTCCCAAAGCAATATCAATTATATCGTTTCCATAATGACTATACTATGCAAGGCTACTTTGTTTTGACATATATTCACCAGCTATTTGTAATGAAGTACATTATACATACCATTCAAAAGGTAATTATCTAGCAAATAAAATGTATAGGACATGTTTTCACCTAAAGATAACAGATTTCAAGGTATTTAGGAAAATGAACTAAAAAAATCAAAATAAAAATAAAAACAATTGTTTGAATAAATCGACAAATATTTCTCGTATAGTTAAAGTAAACACTAATTTCATGAATACCGTTTGAAAGTGTGTTTACTCTTATATAATAATCACTAATAATATAGGTAATTATAAAATTGCAAAACTGAGTATGTACAAGCATGTCAAACACTTTAGGCAGCCATATTGATGACATCATAGAAACCGATGAGAGGAAGAAAATTTGTGCCCCGGGCTTTTCCGACTGGTCTAATCATCTACTATCCCAGTTCAAAAGGGCGCATTGGTTACCAGATGTGAAACTTTTCACATTTCAATTATGTTAATGTTCATATATACAGTATTTTGTATCTAACTTTATCTTTCTTTAAATAATTGTTATTTATTATTGTTTTCCCAATTGGTGCATATATATAATGGTATATGATTTTAATTGTGGCTTCATAATTTAATTTAGTGGACTATATTTTATTTACTACATTTCTGTTATTTGCCAATATTTACTTAATCCCTTTTCTTTTTTACGATTAGCACTATAGTATTATTTCGTTTCTTTGGTTTTGTTTTATTGTTTGTAACTTTGAGTTCTGTAACAAACGACAGCTAATTTGTACATAAATAAATAAAGAGATCATTCAACTCTGCTTGACTAAGGTTGTTGCGTATCATCAGGGCCTTAAGATGTACAAAGTGCCTGACTCCTTCTTCTTTGCACTCTTCATCACCTTCTTCTACAATTTCATGATTTTGTAGAAAAGTTTTGATCAGCAGTTATGGTTCTTCTACGGGGGTCTCGTGGCATGAGCGGTTTATGCAGTACTAGGTGTATGCTGATGGAATAGTTTGTATGAGAGGATGAATGAGGCTTTAAATTTGCAGTTGTTTCTTTTGAATGTATGACTAATAAGTTAACAAGTTAGATACCTTTCTACCATGACAATCCAAATTTTAATCTTACAGATAACCAGTTTGGTATATTGTAGTACCATTATAAAATTTTCGTGCATCAAGATTCAAATAAAATCACTTGTCACAAGATTCAAATAAAATCACTTGTCATGCTGTTCATAAATCCACATAAAATGAAGAAACAAAAGAAATGTTTTGTTCGTCCCTTTTTATTTTTGTATTAAGTGTTTTTAATAAACATGACGTGTGGTTTTATGATGAATTTTGACGCATAAAGATTTGACAGTGGTATTGTAAAATACCAAAACTAGTAACGTA
>JAQJVL010007063.1:0-25687 GCA_035578905.1 Stictocephala bisonia | reverse complement strand
AACCACGGAGGTTTAGTAGTTTTTCAGATACAGTGTTCAGTGCGTGAGTTTGTATTGGGCTTTTATATGCAATAAGATATGTATATTTACCATTTTATGAACATTTTATTCCAACAGACGCTTTTGATTTTATTTAATAACAGATTTTAGTTGAAAGGTTCCAAACCCAACAATAAAAAATGAATTGATGTACTAGCATAACCGCTAAAAAATACAAAATATGTTTTTGATCAATATTTTACAATGAAAGAACAAATGTAACATAGCCAATGCTCAGAATACAATTAGTAAATAATGGAGATGATTTTCTTGTCATAAAGTACCAAAGAAGCATGGAAACAAGTATAGTACTGACGTAACTGACCCTCCATTATTCTTTATTTATTGAACTTCTCGACTTCACTTCAGAGCGCTTCTTACAGCAAATGCTGGAACTACGAGGAGTCTGAGGATGCTAGGACCCATCTCGTGACGATGTGAGTCAGCTGCAATCATAGAAACGCCTTTACGTTATTAATGTTTTTGATTTAATTGCTTTAGTTTATTTGAATGCACCTGTTTTATACAACCTGTTCGACTAATATTGTGAATTTGAATGCGAGAAAAATATTATAGATAGGAAAATCTTGCAACAATTCAGCGTTTTGTCAGCTGAATACCTTGCGGTAAGCATGGGGATTTATGGGCGATAAAACTACCCCCTGTCGGTTTATTGCTCTCATACAGAACCACCTCTCCAATTGTCGCGAACGTGAAGGGCATCCTGCTGACCTGGTCGATGAGAAATCGCTCGTGGGGAGGAAACAACCCATCGTTGACGATTGTTTAACCGATTAAGATGATAAGAGGGAATTTACAATTAAACATTTATGAGCTGGATATGTGCGAATAGTGTGTCAAATATAAATGCGATGATTGTATATAAACCATAGATGCATAAACAAATCTTTTATACGTCTTTCTATATTAGGAATATCTCTAATCCATTGTCATCCTCATTCATATAAATTAATATTTTAAGGAAAAAATTAACGAATTTCATAAGAATCATGAGTTTGGGCTGCTACATAGTAACGTAGAAATACATACAAAGAATAATAGGTTACACCATCAATAACAGCATAATTTATCAATTGAAAACTACACTGTTTAGGTTACACAAGGCACGGTTTTATGCTAAAAAAATTGCACCGAGACGATAATACGACGTTTAATAATATAATATGACACGCAAAAAGATCAACTAGCCCACAACCATTGCCTCACTTCGGGGTGGTTCTCTGCGCTTGCTTACCCTTCCCTCCGTGGTTCTCTACATCATCACATCAGTACAAAAAAGCTCAGCCTCGTGCCGTTCTCCTAGATAAAACAAATTTTTAGGCTAGAAAGCCCTAAAAGTCTACTCTCGGGGAATTCAAAAATGTGAAATCATGCCGGAGTTTGGTAGAAATTACCTTAAACAATTAATAGGTTACGTACCTTATCGTCTTCAATTCCTGTTATAGTAACAAGGTTTACTATAGTTTCGACTATCAAGTAGTCATTTTCAAAACTTAAGAACGTTAAATCTTCATAAAAGTGATGTCTTCAAAGAATAAATATTAAAACACAATTAGTAACATTTCAACGAGATTGTACTGTGTATATAAACAATGTTGTATATACAAGACAATACTCGTTTAAATGTTACTAATTGTGTTTTAATATTTATTCTTTGAAGACATCACTTTTATAAAGATTTAACGTTCTTTAGTTTTGAAAATGACTACTTGATAGTCGAAACTATAGTAAACCTTGTTACTATAACAGGAATTGAAGACGATAAGGTACGTAACCTATTAATTCAAATACCAATTCCAGAAGGCTAATCATGAATAAACTTAAACATTTCACAGCGAAAGTTAATTTAGCCCAGCTTTTTTGTATCAACTGTTTGAAACAAATTATTAAATTAAATTACTGCGAATAGTACTCTTGTGGAAAAAAGGAAATGTTTAGGGGTTGTTTTTACCCCTTAGGAATACAACTTCGAGAAAATCCTTTCTTACTCTAATCTACTTTATGATAAAAAAGGTAATTTCCCTCCAAACTCCATTAAAATCTGTTCAACAGTTCCAGGTTTCTAGTGACGTTTGAGTACATTGTTTATGAATTAAAATATATATAAATAAAGCTAGGGCTGTCGCTGGTATTTATATAAGACAAACAAAATATCTAAGAGTAAACACTTGAAGTAACAAAACATACTATGTAGCTTAAGACACTTCCGAAATATAATATGGAATAAAGCCTATATGTATGGTGCTTGTGTAGACCTACATGTTTCAGTTGTCCACCTCATACACTTTTAACTAGTTGTATATTGAAGGCGGAGCTGAACTATTAAAAATTTGGCGCTGGAATTAAAACACTTTAGATGTAATATAATGCTGAAAATATGTTTTAAAAGGTCACTCACACTATTTCAATGGTTGTTTTTACTACAATCAATAATTTTCATTCGAATGAAGATAAAATAGAATCAAATGACAATTAAACGATTATTTTTAATATCTCTGATTTGTTTAACATTTATCAGTGAATTCATCTTTAATATAAATAAGCGTTACAGAAGTACAGTCACTTAAATTACAAATATAAAATGTTTAGGTGTTTACGGTTTATTCTAAAAACTATATCAATAAAAATAACAATTATTGTTGCTTGTAGATGAAAACTCACCGTTATAGTTATTCCAATAACGAAATATAAAACCAACTACTGCATTAAAACACACATACACACGAGAAACTGTTTAGAAACGCCTGGAACTGAATATATCAACAGTGGCTCAACAGAGCGACGTGTGGAGCGACTGGCTTCCGATTTCCGAATGAAACGCACTCTAGAGCGCGCTGCAAGCAACAATACAACTCCCCCCCTCCCAACCCAACTGCCTTGGCGCCGCGTAAGTTTGGTGTTTATGTTTGACATAACTTTATTTCTCTCGCTTTGCAATTAAGAGCTACTTCCAGGCATTTCAAATTCGCCTTCTGGAGATACTAAATTCTCCCCCTAGATTGAATCCAATAATTGTGGCTGAAAAGTGAAAATCAATCATTTGAAAATGGTGGACACATTTTCTTATTTGTCTTTTTATAAAAACGCGTTCATCTCTTTAACCCTAAGATATACTAGATAATTTAATGAATATAATACATTTAAAATGTTGTAAAGTTGAGGGGTAATTTTCTTTTTAAATTTGATCTTTATATCGTTAATAATACGTGAATTTAACTATCGTATTATAAAACAGGCATCTTCATAACTTAAAATTTTATGAGTACACAAACCCAACACTTTTTCTAGTTGATGTATTTTATATAGTTGGTGATAAATATTACATATATTATCACTTTTATGAGTATGGTAACAGTCATAATTTTTGTAACTTGCAAATATAGTCTATATTTAAGATATATGTTGTAGAACTAACTCTCGTTAAAAAGGCATAAGGATGGAAGAGGGGGCATATTCTGGTTATAATGTGTGTTGGTGAATTTCTAAAGGATTTTCTCTTTAGGATAGGAAACATATGAACCATGTCTTCACTTGAAAACGGATTTTCCCACGGAAATGTTTGTAAAATCCGCAAAAACAAGAATTGTTCAGTGTAGTGACCTTATTAGTAGAATTAGCACGAAAATTAGAAAAGTAATATGAATTTATTACAAAACGTAATGTAAAACTGTACAACAAGTATATTAAATTTATTTAAAAAGGAAGACTAGTAACAATAAAAGTAAACACCTGATTATATGAGACATGGAGCAATAAACATTTACAGGGTGTTTCTGAATTATTGTTTCTGGTAAATTTATAATCACAAATATTATATTTAAAGTGTCCAAAACACCACCTCGGTTATCCTTGCAGCCAATTTTTTTTTTTTTACTTTTAAATTTATATCTCAAGAACAGAAAGTTGTTTTAAGCTGGAAAAATAGCAAAGAAATTATAATTTATGTGACACATGTACAATGCAATTTACCAGAACAATTTTCAACAAACATTTAACAGCTGTTAGTAACGAAGTTATTTATGATAGTATTAATTCATCTGACTAGGGCAACAGTAAAGTTGACGTAAACACCTTATTTAAGACTATCATAAATTACTTTAATATGATCAGCTGTTACATGTGTGTTGAACATCGTACCGGCAAATTGCATTGTACATATTGTCACATAAATGATCCTTTCTTTATAATTTTTCATCCGCTTTTAAAAACGTGATATCATTAGATTTTCAACTAAATGTGATAAAAAATATTATTTTTTATTTAGGATTAAAGATTTTAAATTACCACCATTTCGAAAATACTAATATATTACCGTGCTTACAACCTTCCCTGGTGTGGTACACTATGAAATATTTAACCTACTCACTATTACCAATGAATACATGTATTCATTGCTATTACAAACACCACTGTTTACATTCCAACAGCTGTTACAAGTTTTTAGATATCATTATTTACATTTGAACAGCTGTTACTTTTCGATTCATTTAAATCTCTCTCAGGTGTTCACATTTTATTCTTATGGCCGAAAAACGTGCTTTGAGGGCTTCCTATATCCTTCATAGTGAAAATATTGAAGAATTAAGACCTTACTGCACAACTACGAACAGAAGCAAATTTATTGACACCTCAACCACTTTAATTGGTCAAGAAATAAGGAAGGAGTTGCGTTGACAAATAACGTCTTCACGTATTATGTATAAAGATTATTCTCCTTTTTGTTGATTTAACAGGTTTATTTCCGATGTGTCCAACAAGACGCAATAAGGTAAGGTACAGCGGTGTTCCTCAGGGAGGTTTATTAGCACATGACGTAATCATAAGGGTCCCGGCTTCTAATTTAGCCAGGCCACCACGCCCATCTCACCTACAGCATAAATTACTGACCTAATTCTCTGGTATCAAAACAAAACAGGTCCTTAGATAAAGTAGGACTTGATAGGGTAGACAAGGATTGTTGGGCTTTTTATATCATTTCGTGAAGAAACCCTACTTGACGTTACGACTTGGTACAACCCATGTCTTTTTCAATGATTACATCTAAATTTTTATGATTACACCTAAAATTTATAGCCTCCATTCTAACCTGAAAACACAAACACTAATAATATCCCCCCTTATTAGGATTAGCATACTGGCTATAACTAAAAAGAAGTGTCCTTTAGTATAAATCAAATTACAATATCATTGGTTAATTATATGTAATTAATAAAAATAAATAAATTCATACATAAACAAGAACATCTAGTTTGCCTTGAAAACGGTTAATACAGGGTTAAAATAATTGATGTGTATATCTGGTTGTCATAGTAATGGACAAACAACTGATTAGTAGATTATGAAAAGCTTAGCTTACTGTGGGACTCCTCGTAATTCGTTTAGACTGGTTTCAGGCTTACTTGGTTTTAGCATGAGACAAAATTATCACTGTAGTACAATTTTAACGTGCAGTCTTAACAAAAATATAAAGTAATTGTAGCCAAATAAAAACTATTTACATTTCTACGAGTAATCCTTATTATCTACTTATAAATGTATCCTTCTTAAATATTATCCTAAAGAACTTGTAGATAAGTGACTGAATGTGACAGTTTTACAAAATAATAAAAACCAGAAAGAAAATAATAGTGGGTGAAATTCCAATTTTTTTTCTTGTTTTCTATAGTTAGAAGTTAGGATAAATGAAGATAAGATGGTATGAATAAGTAGACCTATAGATTTAGTAATGTAGTTTAATATAGTTACTGTTTTTACTTGAATATTATGTGATACAAATAAATATTATAGAGTCAAATATATTGTCCACGAGTAGATGTTAAAAAGGAAGTAGGGCGAAATTAAATTAATTTAATAATAATATTCTCATATAATTTAAAAACTCTTTACAATTTGTCATCTCTCTAGCAATACGCTATTTAAGAGATACACAATAAATGTTGTTCTAATTTTACTATAATAATAATAAAATTAAGAAATCTTTGTGACGTTTAAAAACGCACAATCATGAAGAGAATGTGAATTAAATTTATGCTTTAACAAGGTAATTTGAATAATAAGAGATTCGGATCTATGCTCTATTTATTTTTTTCTAGCTTGACAGTTCTGTTGAAAGTGACTCTAGTATAACAGAAAAAAACTGGTAACAATTGTTTAAAAACTGTAAAAATAAGTATAGCTTTTTATTTTCGTATCAAAATTTACGTTTGTGCCAACGAAAAAATAAACTAAATTAAATAATTACCTTCGTCAATCAGCTCATAAGTTCGTAACGCTGATTGACGAAGGTAATTATTTAATTTAGTCTTATAAGCAGCTCAGGGGCTAGAAAATATGGAAAAAATAAAATACAAAACAAGGACCACCTCAAAATGTGAATAAGTAAAAATAATTTAGCTCACAACAAAAAGATAAAAGCAACTCCGAGACGCCTTCCACTACTGAATACTGTCCACCAAGCACAGCTGTTTGCATGGATCATATCTTAGCGTTTTCAGGAACTATATAAATAAAGAAACTAATAAAATGAAAAAGATAACCACTTCTAAAATAAAATATAAAATCATATTTTTTCGAATAATTGTTTAATAAATTGATTAATGCTTTAAAACTATTAAACACGGTTGTTTTTAAAGCAAAATCGCACAAAAATGTAGGTATTTATTTGAGTTATATTATCAATAGAGTAATTAATTATTTTTGTAAAAAAGTCGCTTATTAGTTGAAATTTTGAATTATTACTATGAATAACTGTCTTAAAGGCTCGTCTCCATAGAGATATTATAAAATAATATACATTATTATTCTTTCATATGTACGGTACTATAGGATTTTTTAAAATATTTTACTTTTAGTGTAGTTGTCTTAACGCATGCGTGATCACATCGCTCATCATATTGACACTAGTCACGGCTATTCTATCATAAGACATAACTTAGTGTATCATAACAAACGAACATACAATACATATATAAGAAAGAAGTAGATGTTGCATAAAATTGTGCGTTGCATGTGTTATCGATTGACGAGTAGTTATTTCTGTAGCTTGCCATGTGATGGCAGGGCCACTACCTTATCATTAACTCCCTTTATCCCCTCAAATCCTCAAGGATTAACGTAGCACAAATGTATGAAGATGTTCATTTGTAGTAATTTACTTAAATTTTTAAGTAAATTACTGGTGGTGGCTGGCGGACAACACCAGCCACCACAAACACAGTGTCGCTCACCTTTTACGTAGTTTGTTGACTGATTTATATTTATGAGGTGGTGATATTTGGAACCTGTTATTATTATGGCAAGGTAAACGTTGTATTCCAGAATGTAAAATTATTTTAAGCCTTTAATTGATGTTTTTTCCTTCCCGAAAGATCACAGGACAGATCAGACCTGGCTAAGAGTCATCCACAGAGATGACTATGAGATATCTGCCAATTCCCGTGTATGAATAAAACACTTCGATGAAAGATTCGTCATTAGGGAAGAGTCTATTAATCGTCTTGATGGAAGTATTTTGACTGTAAAACGGGATAGGTTAAAACTCAGAGACGATGCAGTTCCCACAATTTTTGAAAATCTTCCGCACTATATTACCAAAGATATTCCTCCCAAGAGGATGGACCCAGAGGAAAGGAGGATTGAAGCGGAAAAGCGAAATAAATCCTAAATGAAGAAAAATAACGACTAGACACAATTGATTCCTTCAGTAGCTTAGTGAATAATTATAAGAAGGGATGTAAGTTAGACTCGACAAATGAGTATTCAAAACACAATAACAACCAACTGGTTTTATTCTTAGTTTCTCTGAAAGACAATATTTACCCTGTAGTTATTATTTCCTTAAATATCAATATTGATTTATCTTTTTGTATGGTTAAAAATAATATTTTGGTAAAAGACCATGTTTATTTGCATACTTTTTCAGACAATTTAAAAATTGATAAGTGGTCCAAACTAAAAGAAATATAGTTAGGTTGCCTAATGAAATTAATGAAATACGTCAAGAAAATAAAATAGAATGTATAAGCAATTTATTGGATGTCATGTCTGAGGAAAGAGGAGACAATAATATAAGTAAAAAATTACGTTTTTTAAAAGAACAACTTAAATTAGCAATTTCAAATAAGGTATCTTATTGTACAACCTCTCTTGTATGGTTTGCCACTCTATATTTTTGTTTTCCTACAGCATACAAACATATAAGGGAAGCTAAGGTTTTTACTACGCCTCATCCTCGCTATTTACAATCATTTACCACGAACCTAAGCACTGGTAGCTCTGGTTTAGATTCGACTCATGTGAGATATTTAAAAAAGAAGTTATCTTGTTTGAACGAAAATGAAAATATCTGTAATTTACTTATGGGAGAAATTTATGTAAAACCAGATATGAGTTATAAAGGGGGCAAGTTGGAGGGAATTGCTCATAATATAAATAATGAATCTGTAGGTCTAGCCACGACCATTCAATCTTTTATGGTCTCCTCACTTCTGTCACATGATAAAGATGTTGTGGGATTATTTCCTTGTAGAGATGTAACTTGTGATTACTTACATCATTTAATTTAATGTTAGATTATCTTCGCGATTCTTATATTTTTTCTTGCCAAAAATGCTCTACTAGCTCTTTAATTTATGTAAAAAAATGTATAACAATCTTTTGTAATATTATTCCATTGAATAAAGATGCAATAAGGTATCAAAAGAGAAACTTGTCGGGAAATAGAGAGGTAAATGTAAGAAAAGAAAGGTTGATAAGTTAAATCAGTAAGTTGATTTTACTTCAGTTAATAGTCAGAAGTTTTCTAGACATATTTAATTATAAAGCATAAGTGAATCATTTAACTTGAGTTTTTTTATCCCAAATAAATATTTATACAATATCAATTTATCATTTATTTACGTCAAACATGCTCACAGTAAACTTGTTAAAACTTCCTTTAATCTATCACTGGTAATTTTGCTTAAATTTTAATTACTACAGGCGTGTGAGCGAGCGTCCAATGCAAGTTGTACGGGTATAGAGCGCTCCGATCCGCCCCAAGCTGTGACGTCACAACATGAGCAGCGCGGCCTGGAAATCTAGGGGGCCTTGCCTTGGCCATAAGAAAGCGACCTCTGTTTCTTATTTCTATGTGGCCCTTAATACAGGATACTGCTTGTTATCGATTACAAATTATGTGTAACAAGATTTGTGCGGCATATCACTGTATTTATTACAGTAACTACTGATAGTTTTATTTATAATGGACAATTTTATGGAAGCAACATTTTATGAACAATTTCGTGTTGATTATTTTGAACTATAGTATAAAGTTGTAGTTTAATCTAAAAATAATGATTTATTTTAGGGAACAGATATAATTTTTACATTTATTAGTTACCTGTGTTTATGGCTAGAGCAGAAAGAAAAGAATAGAATAGTAAATATTGATCTTTTTCCGATTTTTCGGTAAAAAACGAGTTTCCCACGGATGAAATCAAACTCCTCAAGATATATAAACTCTTTTTTCACCAATTTTCCAACATGAAATCGTATTTTCAGAGGTGGCAAGAAAGTGCATAACTACCCATTGTTTGAACAATTAAATACATAATGTTAAAAATAATACTCAGCGCGGGTTATCTGGAATGGAGAGTATTTATGTTTTAACAAGGGTAAATTGGGAAACACGATTAGCAACACTGCTTTTAGGCGGAGATCCAAATTCCCATCTTCACTACCTTACTTCTAGCGCTTCTAGTTTCAGTAATTTCTAGTTCAGTCCCAGTCCCCCCGGTCCACTGTCCAGCTCGGCTAGGTCGGTTGTAGACGTGCACTGTATGTCAGCTTGTTCAACGCAAGTTCTTATCAGTGCTGTTGATAACAGTTTACATGTTCACAGATTAATGAAGGTCTGTGAATTAAATCAAGACCAATGGTAAGTAATGAATTTCATATTCTAAATAATTTTTATTTGTAAGGTACAGTAGAACCTTTTTGTAACATGCTGTAAATGTTTTGGACGATGTTATTTGTTGCATGTCATAAAAAGTAGATGAGATTAATCATTTTACTATCTTATATTTCTTTCACATTGTCCAAATAATAAACGCCACTAACAAGCATTTACTCTCTTATCCCTTGCTGCACATCTGTCAGGATGCTTGCCAAACATATTTCTGTTGCTAACCAAAAATAGATCTAATGGAAATAGTTTGTTTTCTCAACTAGCCTACATCATTCTGTGATCAAACCTTACAAAACATTTATGTTGATGTTGGAGCTTATTAATCATAGTATTAGGTTTTTATTTATACTACCTCAAATTAAATACGATTATAAACCAGTGTTTAAAATTTTACTTCTCATCTTTTGGTAGCAATATTATCAATAATTATCAGACTCTGCAAACATATAATACAAAAGTTAATATATTATTTTAAAAATTTCCCAGAAGTGTAAACGTCCGGCTAAGCCGCACGTTTACAAATAAATTTGCAATTAATTAGTAAATGCATATATTTTATATGAATCTGCTCATGACAAACTGTTCTTTTTTAAACATTTTAGTTTACAACGTAAAAACAAATATACAATTATCATTTGTGTATATTAATGCACCTGAAAAGCTCTCTTCATCAGCTGACTTTGTTTATTTATATTTTTTATCAATGAAGTAGTCACCATGAATTTTTACCTACGAATAGACAATTAAATTGTGCATTGAACAATGCAACAAAGAAAACTTACCTATTTTTTTTATATGGGAAAAAAGATAAGGAAGTGAAAACAATTTTTGTTCTTGTAGTCATTACTATTTATATATAATGTGTTGTTCCCTGGTTATTAGGCTTTAAATTGGCATATAAATGTTTGTTCTATCTCAATAGCAAAAGGAGTTAAAGCGTTTTCCCCGAACCCTTGCAAATTGAGTAAAAATGTTTCGGCACTTTTGGATTCACCTTATGCAAAAATCAATGGCACTTTAGAAACATCAATTCAAAAAATTTATGGCACTGAAAGGGTTAAATGTCTTGATGTTACATGTTTTACACACAAATTTTGAAAACTATCCAGTGTTCCTCAAGTGTAAAATTTTAAATACAGTAGAAGTCCGATAATCCGGCACGTTCGGGACCGGCTCGGTGCCGGACTACCGAAAATTCCGGTCTATCGGGCGGTGCCCCTTCCTTTTAGTGTAGGCTTTGCCGTAAAACAAATGTATGTAAATTATTTACATACAGTACATGCATACATAAATCTCAATTATAAGAACAATTAGGTTAATAATTAAACTACAAATACAGTATAAAACAAAGTTTATTTTACATATGCAACAAATACAACAGTTTATTTTACATTTCAAATTTATAATTATGTACACGTTCTGTAAAACATATTTCACTAAGATTTAAAAAAGTCACGAATGTCTTTTTGTTTTCTTGACTTTTGGAGTTTAGAATAAAATTCATTTCTAATGATATGTAAATCAATAATTTCTGAAGCACTGTAGCTAGTACTAGCCTCAGCAAAAGAGATAAACTTATTCAGTGATTCTGCAGCTTCTGCCCAGCTGATTTTTTTCCTTTTCTTCTGTTTCGGCATCTGAGTCACTGTCTTCAAGATTTTGAGTAGGCTGAGGGTTTACTACACTGTTGATAATGTCCTCATTGGTTAGTTCTTGTTCAACAGGCTCATTCTCGTCGATGAGAAGCCACTCCTCTACTTCATCTTCAGGCAGTTTTTTCAAGGGATTGTCAGCACTTCTAACGACATCCAAAACTTTGGTCAGAGCTTCTTGATGGTTTTCTTCCTCATCAGACTGTAGAGCTAGGTCAGATGCAGGGTTTGCAGCTGGCCAACGTTTTCTCCAGCATTTTTGTAGTGTTGTATTTTTTACCTGGTTCCAAGACAGTGCAATAGCATAGACGGCATCTTGTACGGTAAAACTTTGTTTGAAAATCAGTCACATCACAGTCAGCATTTAACAGGCCTTGAATAAATGACCTTCTATAAAAGCATTTAAAATTTTGAATAACCCCTTGGTCCATGGGTTGAATCAAAGATGTTACGTTAGGTGGGAGCAGAGTAGCAACAATATTTCCAGAAACTAACTCATCTACTGGCGGGTGGGCTTTGCAATTGTCCAAAAGAAGGATGGCTTTAGTATCTTCTGGTAGACCAAGGCTTTTGAAGAATTCCTTGACCTGAGGCACAAATTGGTGAAGAAACCAGTCTTTAAAGAGGGCGGCAGTCATCCATGCATTTGATTGAGCATCATATTGGACAGGCAAGTGTGTAACATTCTTAAAAGCACTGGGATTTTTAGATTTACCTATCACAAAAGGGGTCACTCGGTGGTTTCCAGACGCATTAGCACATAGCAAAAAGGTTAATCTGTCTTTGTTTTTTTTTTTTTTAACCCTTGGCTGCTTTCTCTCCTCCCCCAGCTAGTGTAGATGTTGGTAAACATCGCCACAATAGCCCTGTTTCATCAGCATTATAAATCTGTTCAGGTGTTAAATCAGCCACGATTTTCTCAAATTCGTCTTTGTCTGCAGTTTTGGTTTGCTGAAAGTGTTTCTCCAGTTACATCAAGTCTTCGAATTCCATGCCGAAACTTAAAGTTTCTGAGCCAACCATCAGAATAATTACATTCACTTTCACCAACTCCCAAATCTTGGCCGAATTTCTTTGCCTTCTCAATAATCATTGGCCCTGTTACCGGCTTTCCTTCAGAACGTACTGCACTAAACCATTTGTACAATACACTATCTAGCTGTTCCAGTTTTGGTTTTTTTAATGTTTGTCTAGAAGCCAATTTTTCAGTTGTTACCGATTGAGAAGCAAACTTCATTAGTTCATGTTTTTGTTTTTTAATGTCATAAATAGTTGATGAGCCAATATTAAACTCATTCATTAAAACATTTCTATTCTCACCTTTTTCTAGCCGTTTGATGATGTCTAAATTCTGATTGAGAGTCAGTGTTACGTGTTTTCGTTTCTCTCCTTTTGAACTCGAAGGCTTAGGTTTTGAAAACATGTTCACTGTACAGTTAGAACAAAACTCAGTTTGTTTGTAAACACTTTCAAAAGTTACGTACGTCTCTACAGATGTACTGTATTACAGTAAAGAGTACTGAGACACAGTATGCTGCGATGTGAAAGGACACAAAACAACAACGCACACAAAAAAAAAAAATGACAGACGCTTCGTGATTAATTAACTGCACTGCACCTGTATTTGTTGTGACATCTGAGACTAGCCGGCCGGTTTCCGAATAATACCGAGCGCTTCCGGATGATCCTGAACTACCCCTAACGCTTCTGAATAGCTCTCGAGCGTTTTTATTTGCTTTAAAGATACACTTTTGGAGAAAACCAAAATTTTTTCAATTTTCCGGAGCAATGCCGGACTATCGGGCATTCCGGACTGTTGGATGCCGGACTAATGGACTTCTACTGTATTGGTTCATAATTGACAAACATTTATTTTTTTCCATTTTATAAAAATTAAAACTAGGCGTACCGGTACGATATTTTCTGTATTGAAGTTATTGAATTTCATGATTTAACACTAAATATTGACATACATAATTACTATCAATTGCAACAGATATACAGTGTCGCTAAAAAGTTTAGGGACAGGCTTAAAAAAAACACAAATTTCTGACAAAAGTTTATTTTTAATGGAAACAAATATTTAAATTATACAAAATAGTAAAATGGACATGAATACATCAAATCAGTAATCAATAGGTCCTCCATTAGCTTTATAACATTCTTTGATCCGTTTTGGCATCGAATCAATGAGTGTCAGACAGTCTTCCTTCTTGATACTCCGCCATATCTGTGCCAACATGAACTTCAGTTCAGCTTTGTTCTTGGGTTTGTTCTTCGCTAGACGACTGGCCATGGTATTCCATAAATTTTCTATCGGATTAAGATCCGGGCTTCGTGGTGGCCACTTCAGAACCTCAACATCATGATTACTGAACCATTCTTGTGTGTGTCTTGATTTGTGGCACGGTGCATTGTCTTGTTGAAAGATGTAATTTTCACCAAGCAATTTATTGGCAGATGGTAACATGAATTCTTCTAGAGTTTGACAATATTTAATACTGTTCATTGTGCCTTCAACGAACTGAAGCTCCCCAGGACCCTCACTTGAAATGCAACCCCATATCATCACTGCTTCGCCACCGGCCTGAACTGCAGGCGCTACACATGCTGGTAGAAATTTTTCAGTATTGGTACGTCGTACCCTAACTCTGCGCCTTGGAAATAGTTCAAAACGGCTTTCATCAGAAAACAAAACACGCCGCCAAGCTTCTTTTGTCCACCCTAATCGAGCCTTGCACCAAACTTGGCGTGTCTTTTTGGCCTTGTCATTTAACAAAGGTTTGCGGATAGCGTAAAATGATTTCATACCTGCATCTCTTAAGTCTGGAACTCACAGTTGCTACACTCACATTGTAACGATCATCATCTTGTTTCATGCTGCTTAGTAAATCAGGTGCACTTGCATTTCGGTCCTTTTTGCTCATCACGAGTAGCTTACGATCCTGCCGAGGCGTGGTTTTACGTGGCCTACCACTCCGCGGGGCATCAATCACGGTACCGGCTAGGTTAAAACGTCGCACTGTATTTTCAACACATGTTTTAGACACATGTAACTTGGATGCAATTGTTCGGTATGAACTACCGGTTTTATACATACCGATAACTTGCCATTTAATGTCCTCGGACACAGATGAGCGGCCCATAATCACAGCTTTAACTTTCACAAAACAGCGAAATAAACAAATCACAAAGAAGATTGCAGTACAACTGTCACAATGGCAGTGTGGAATGCGCGCGCAGGCTTGTTTCACAAAACAACCGCCAGAGGAACAATGACGTGCAGACCGCATGTCTGTAAATGAAGGCGTCTACTTGTAGAAGCGAAATTAAAACTCACATTTTTTGTTATAAAATGTTCGAAAATAAAATTTTATTTGTACCCTGACCAGTTGAGTACAAAATTTATTTGTAACATGACATATTTTTTTAAATGATCATCATATTATAATAAAAGTACTGTGCAAGTTTCATTACAATATGGCAAGCCGTTAAGAAGTTATACAAAAAAAAATATCTAAAAAACAAGGTTTTTTTGGCAGTTCCTTAAAATACATTAATGCATGCTTCTTCCACATTTTTGGAGATAAAATATTGAAATTTTGAATAAAAACTTGAATTGATGTCCTTAAAACAGCCAACAATCAATAGCATTGAGAAATTAGTTAGTTTAGGGCCAACTGTAACATTTCTCTTTCAGACAGGTGTCCCTAAACTTTCTAGCGACACTGTAAGTACAAAGGCCCTGCATCTGTTTATTTGCCCATTGCTTTCATACAGTACATTCTGAACCTGTTTGTATGAAATATTTGTTGTGTAGTAGATTTTAATTTACATCGTTGCCATTTTTGGAAAAGAGAATGTGGCTGAATATTGGTATTGTGATTGTATGGAAATAATTGTAGTGATAAAGTTTCGGAAAACTTTATTGGACAATTTTTAGGGGCTTTTAAAGTCTTAAGCTGACCCGAACTAAATTTGGAGCATCTTTAAATATGTTTTAAGATATCTTAAAATCAGTTTAAAATTTTTCAATTTAAATAGCAATATTAATTGCAAATAACAGAATATTTCAAATAAAACCTTAAAATTTAATCAGTCAAAGGGTTTTAATTATATTATATGAAAATGACATAGATCTTATCACAGAAAATATAGCAGAAGTAAACAAACAAAATATTCTCAAAAAGGTCTTTTAGTATTATTTTCTATTCAATCACTTTATTCCTATTTTGTATGAATAAAATTTGGTCAGTAAAAAATGCAAAATACAGCAACACATTTTATTAGTTTTCCCAATATAATTGGATTTAATATATTAGTTATAACATGTAAATTTCAATAAATAAATGAATGTGATTTGGCTAATTGACAAGTTACTATGATTTAAGAAGTCTTCAGTAATAAAGTATTCATTAAAGAAAGGTAGGGGGAATAATAACCTTATTTAAAAATATAATTCCAGTTAATAGTCTCTTCCAGTAAACAATATTGTCATAGTTAAGTCTCCGACTACTATTACTGGTACATTGGAACAACTTGTAACTCCGTCGATTATTAGTAAACCGGTTGTCATTTGTCCGTCCATCCTGAAACCATTGTTTGATTGAACAACAGTGGCAGTTTACTCTTTCTTCACCAAAAGGCAGATCATTTTTCAGTCACTGACTTATGCAGTAAAAGATTGTATCACTTACAGGTTTTCTTTAAATATTTTTTTACCATAGTTTAAAAATCGTTATACTTAATATTAGTTTTAAATTCTATTGGCAAGTGCTTTAAAACCTTTCATCCTATGTACTTGTTAAAACTCAAATTATGTTGAAAAATATTTAAATCGTTTTTATTTCTAGTATTGTAAGAATAAAATTTACTTCTTAAATCAAGGTTGTGAATTTGGCTTTTTACAGTTAATAAACAATCCAATAAATACTGATCATAGACTGTTAATATTTGCAGACTTGAAAAATATGTTTTTACAGATGTATGTGATTCTAATTTCAACATAATTCTCAACGCTTTTTTTTCTAACACTAATATTCTATCTAGATTTCTTTTTGATGTCCCTCCATAAATTTCCAATCCATAACATATAGGTGAATGAATATGAGCAAAATATATTGATTTCAATACATCTAAATTACATGTATCGACATTCTTCGCAATACATACAAGCCTGAACAAATTTTATGAACCATGTTGTTTACATGGAAGTCCCTGTACATGGAAGATAGTTAAAGGTGAGGTAACTATCTATTTCCACACCTAATAATTTTGTGTGTTTTTATTTCATCTATTCTATTTCCCCCAATAGATATATTTATTTTATTTGGTTGTTTTGTTGGGAAAAAACCATCAAGTTAGATTTATTTGCATTTAGAAACAGGGAGTTACTAATCAAGTACTTATTTATATCTTCCAGTTGGTTCTTACATGCTGCTTGAAGGGTTTTGTGTTCTTTAGATGACATTATAAGGTTAGAATCGTCTTACTATATTCTACTAAGATTAAAAATGTAGAATAACCACCATTTTATATGGCTAAAGATAATTCGATGGACATTTCTTTGCTGTTTAGTTATGTCTATGTGAAGAAGTGTGCAAAGATTCAAGTCCTTAGATCAAACCAGTCTTGAGTTATTGTTTTTGTAAAAAGCACACACAAAAAGACATTTAGACAAAACGGAGTAAGAGTTTGAAATATGTCATCTTGCATTTTTTTGCTCTAAATTAGGTGTACAATCCAAAAATTAAAGGTAGGATATCTTTTTCTTTTGTGTGACACCTTGTATTTATAACATGATTTTTATGCCGCATATAACATTGTGCAGTGTTATTCATTTGTAATTCAAAATATTCATGTGTAAATAAACTAACTTGATTCTTTTTTGACAAAAATGGACTCAATTTTCCTCTATCTGTTATAAATATTTCATGTAATAAATGATCCAAATGATATTTATTTTTAGTTTCTTAATCACTTAACATCAACCCTCCAAGCCAAACATCATTTATTTAAGGTAGGCCCTATGCCTCAGACCACTGTTAAGTTGTACAGAAAAAAGTACCAACCCATCATAAATTTGAACTGGTTATTCTCAGTGTTATACAACATCATAAACCAGTTGTCCATTTCAACACCAGAGATGACTTGGTAATTTTGCGTTTATAAGTGTTTTGTGCACTTACTTGGTTAACTTAACATTTGTCCTCGTTACACTATATTCTACAATAGCACACAGTGGGGATGAGCAGTGAGTGACAACGTGTTCAGATCGGCTCCGTAGTTTACGTCAAACCGATTTGCATTAAATTTGTTCTCGTTATAATATTATACATTATATTCATTGTGCAAGTGCCGAAGTGGTGATTTTTATTTGTTATCCTGATTAAACTTCGAATTTTTAATTGTTGGAGCATGTCTCAACAGCTATCAGTTCACTATACCAGCAGGTGGCTCCAAGGTCACGACAAGAGCGGCGAGCAAGTCAGACAGCGATAGTGATGAAGTGAGTATGCAATCACTGGACGACAAACTTAACACTATACTAAACATACTTCAAAAAAATATTGATGATATTCAGGAAATAAAAAACGAACAAAAAGAATTACGTTCCTTGATCGAATTTTATCATGCATCTGTAAATGATTTAAAAAATAAATCTGATGAACAAGATACGAAAATTAATGATTGCGTTATTAATATAAGGCAAATACTGGAGAATGATGACAAATTAAGTAATGGGATTAACACCTTCGAAGGGATTTAAATGCAATGGAACAATACTCTCACCGTAACAATCTTATTGTGTATGGTATACCAGAGGAGGCAAATGAAAGCATTCACACGGTTATTAGGCGTTTGGCAGTGGCACTTCAGTTTCCAGAACGGTCATCGAGGTTGCTAGATGCGGCACACAGGATGGGTAGAAGAGGAGAACATGGCCCTAGACCTATAATAATTAAATTCTTGAGTTGTTTCGACAAAGAAGAATTTCTTAAGAAGAGGAGGGTACGTCGAAATCTGAAGGCTATGGACTTGGGGTTTGGAAGCGAAAATTCAATTTATGTAAACGAATCTCTTACTCCGTCTACAAGAGAACAAGAGAACTGTTGAAACTGACAAGGCAAACAGCGAGGGAGAAAAACTACGACCAAGTGTGGACGGCGAACTGTACCATCTTCATCAGGAAGGCCAAAGGAAACAATTCTCCGGCGATTAAAATACTCTCGTCGGTGGACCTGGAAAAACTGTAATCCTGTGGTATGTTAAGAGTTATTTTCCGCTAATCATTGTAATTTCTCTTGGTAATTATTTTGAGTTATTTGTGGATAATTATGTATGTTTGTGTGTTATTGTGTATATATTGTTTAATTTGTAATATATGTGTGCATATATGAATGTAAGTGTAGGCTACGGTTATCTATATATTAATTTATTCTCAATGCATGTTACATTTTCAATGTCAATAAGTATGTTCCTATTCAAATTGGCATTCGCAATATTATCACAATATTAATTATTTAACAGTTTGCTCGTGTTCAATGAATATCATGTTTAAGTATTGTCTTTCAATCTGTTTATTTTTAGAATGATACATATCTTAATGAAACTAATTGCATGGAGTGCTAGAAATAGGGCATGAACAAGCATTTGGTTACATGATATTAAAGTTTTAATTATACATATACTGTATTAATAAATTTAAATTATAGTTATGAATATATTTGTAATAATTGGTGTAAAAATATTCAATCACCATGAAGAATGGTACATTTAAATGAAATGACTATTTATTATCAGAATGTTAGGGGTTTACGTACGAAAACTAACAAACTATTTAATAGATTATTGTCAAATGAATATATTTTTATAGCTCTTACGGAAACTAATTAACAGCCAGACATATGTAATTCTGAATTGTTTCCAAGTTCATACAATATATTTAGAAAAGATAGAGATTTAGAAGCTAATACGATGTTGAGTGGTGGAGGTGTATTATTAGCTGTATCAAATAAAATTATATGTAATAGATGGGACCACTTAGAGGTTAGCATACCAGGCTGTGATTATGTTTGGGTAAAAATTCCAAATATTAAGGGTATCAACTTGTTGATATGTGTAGTTTATATTAGGCCTAGATGTTCGTTGCAAACATACACAACCTTTTACGATATGTTATGTCAAATGAATCTCAATGAGAAATGTAAAATAGTAATAATAGGAGATTTCAATCTACAAGTTTTTGGTTCCGATAGCAATCTATTAAGCAGTGATGTTTTTAATAAAGAATTGCAATTTTTCTTAAATCTAAACAATCTTACTTGAAAAAATAGTACGGTATAACAAATTTCCAGCACAAAACATTAGATCTAGTTATAACGAACATAGACAGCTTAGAAGTGATAAAGTGTGATGACCCATTGCTAAGAGAAGATTCTTATCATCCAGCAGTTCGCAGGGGCAGCTGAGGTGTGCAGCTGACGGGCTTAGTGACCCCGCGGTACCCTGAACTCATTACCACACACCTAAGGACCGCTCTGAGTCCTTAGATAATGAACCGAGCATGGGAGCAGAGGGCAGCCTCACTGGCCAGCCCTTGTTTTCCATTGCTCGGGCCAAATCAATGTCGGGGGGGGGGGGGCAGGTCTCTCTCCGATTCTGAATCCAACTTGGCTGAGGACCGCTCAGAGCCCTCAGACAAGGACCTTGGCACGGGGAACGAAGGTAGGGGCAGGCCAATCTGAAGTCCCCGCTGCTCGGATCATGGGTTCGGCGGAGGGGGGCATGTCGCTCTCTGACCTCGAAAACATCCTTCTCGGAGCCCAGGCTCTGATCAGCTCGATCGGACGGCTGAGGCTCTGAATAGGATGAAGATAGCCAGGAGAAGCACTCCTGGCAATCAGAGGAAAAGGCCATAGGCCTCAACTGACTGATCACTGGAGGGGGTCCTGTACAGGTCACTCCTCAGTGGTCAATCTAGTAAAAGATGAGGTACTCTCAATGAGGTTTGACCTCATTGGGACTAAGTATCTTTCCACCAGACCCCATACTGTGGATTTTGGGTCGAGGGAGTACTGGGACGTTGTTACTAGCCCGGTTTCTTCTCACGACCCATTAGTATGGTTCACAGACGGGTCAAGAATAGGCAACAGAGCTGGATATGGTGTCTATACTGGTGACCCTAGGACAAACGCGTGCGTGAGCCTGGGAGCGTATGGCACCGTGTTCCAAGCTGAAGTCGCCATACGTTCAGCGCAAATTATGATAGAGGTTTGCGGGAAACATATCCATATCCTCTCAGATAGTCGGGCGGCCTTGGGGGCCCTTGACTCCTGGAAGGTTTCGTCTGGTCTGGTCTGGGAGTGTGTGGAGTCCCTCAGCATCCTGGGTTCAAGAAATCAGGTCCTGCTGGAATGTATCCCAGGAAATAGGGGAATAGAAGGCAGCGTGCAGGCCGATGCCTTGGCTAGGGAAGGCGCTATTAAGCCCTTCATTGGTCCTGAGCCGGCCTGCGGCGTTTCGGCTGCAGCTGTCAAAATACCAACCAAAACTGGGTCCCAGACATCTGGAAAGATGGCGGCGGTCCCCAGGGCATGGACTCGACAAGCTTCTTGTCAGAAATCCTTCCCAGAAGTCATCAAAGTAACTTCTTGGGTTGAGTAAATTTTACGTAAAGTTGGTGGTGGGACTCATCACCGGTTACGGTAAATTCCGGAGGCATCTAAGAACAGTGGGACTCCTTATGGAGGATCCCATCTGTCGCCTCTGTGGGTTGGACGAAGAGTCTGTAAAACACACTGTCCGGGAGCGTGAGGCTCTTGGTGCCGGCAGAAGAGTACCTTTTGAAGGCTCACCTCTGGGACAGTTGGAAATTACCAATCTAGTGAAGAAGCTCCTTGACTTGGTCAAGGGCAGCCAGCTTTACGACGATTAGGCACCGGGATTGGCACAAAAAGCCATAGGCTTCGTTGCAAGGGTTGGCTGGACCAACTATATATCCCCTTTTAAACTAAAACTAAAACTATCATCCAGCAATTGTGGGAGTTTCCTTATCGCTGCTCCGTTATCTTATCGCTCAAGGTCGAATTATTGTCTGGGATATGATTTCTGCCCGACTGACTTTCTTCAGTTGTACAATAGGCTTAATGCAATTGATTGGACTGAGTTGTACTGTGTGAGGGATGTCAACTCTGCAGTTAACTTTTTTTATAAGCAAATTTATAAGGTCTTAAATGATACTTGTCCTAAAAAAATTAGTAACATATCTAAATATCCCTATTGGTTTACTCAATCAATTAAATTTAAATTAAAACAAAAAGATAAATGTCATAAAAAGTATAAACGAACCGGTGTTTATCAATATTATGAAAATATTAAAAAGTTAAGATCTGAAATTAAAGCTGACATTAAAACTGCCTATGGGAACTACCTGAGTAATATTGAAAATAATATTGTTAAGGATAGTAATGTATTCTGGCAATACATAAAAAACATTCTTAACATTCTTACATATGAGACGCCGGCACAACATTGTGCGTATTTTAAGGCGAATATGAATGATGATATGAGTGTAAGATGAGTGAGTCTGGTTACTAACTGAGTTCGCAATTTATTAATAGCCCAACAGCCAGAGCAACTAAGGGACCTACAGCCTTACATGGAATCTGAACCACATAGTGTTGGTTTGATTTTCAGCCGGAGGACCAAGCATTTGAACCTATCGCCTACAATCTCCCAAACACTTTGTCCCCGAGTATCTAGGTTACAGCACTGTGCCACTAGTGCCGACAATAGCTTAATACCATGTTGGATTTAGTTGGAACCTCTTAAATGATAGGTAATAAATTACCTCCTGAATCATAAGAAGAAAAACTGTAAGTCTCCTGTAATGCAGTACCAAGGGAAGAGTTTAGATGACGGAGTGGCAATTGTGAATGCTTTTAAAGATTACTTTGGATCAGTCTATAACAAGTATACAACAGTACCAACTGTGGATATAGCTCTGAGCGGGCCAACCGTGGCGGGAGTGGCTTGTCTGACCCTAGACAGACTATCTGAAGATGACATTTTAAATGCTATAAAAAAACTTAAGAGCAGCCAACAGCAGGACCTGATTATCTTCCTCAATATTTGTTAAAAGGGTGTTCCGATTTTTTGTAAGCCTCTTAACGTTTTTGTTTAACCTATGCCTGCAATCTAGTATTTATCCTGAAAAATTACTAAAATAACACCTATTTTTAAGAATGGCAAAGATTCGCAAATTGTGAGTTTCAGACCAGTAGCAGTGTTGTCGGTACCAGCCAATATTTTTGAAGTAGCAGTCCATAAATATTTATTCAGCCATTTGCAAAAATATGTTTCTCAGATTCAGCACGGTTTTTTACCTGGTCGGTCTGTATCAACAAATCTGTTAAATTTCACAACATATGTCTCCTCAGGACTGGACTCGTGTACTCAGACGGATGCGATATTTCTCGACCTGGCCAAGGCATTCGATAAGGTTGATCATCAGATACTTTTTAAAAAGTTACTTTTTTATGGACTGTCAAGTAAACTATTGCATTTATTCACCTCATATTTAGTAGATAGAAAGCAATATGTATTTTTTAAGGGGCACTCCTCCGCTGTGTTTAATATACAATCTGGTGTCCCTCAAGGCTCTAACCTAGGCCCAACTTTGTTCATGATTCTAATTAATGATTTAGTTAAGTATATACAGTCAGCAAAAGCTCTCCTTTTTGCTGAAGATTTGAAAATATTCTTGCACATATCTATATATATGATGCACATAAGTTACAGGAAGATATAGACAACGTATTTAAATGGCCTTGACAATAAAATGCATTTCAATACTTCTAAATGTTTCATGGTTTTCTTTTGTAGGTCAGAATATGCTGATTACAATTATTTTATAAATGGAGCAAGTATTTCAAGAGTTAATCAAATAAAGGATCTGGGAGTATTTTTAGACTCAAAATTGTCTTTCAGTTTACATATAGAAAAATGTGTGTCTTCTGCAAATAAGATCTTGGGCTTTATTTTTAGACAGGGAGCAAATTTTAAAAATTTAAAAACTTTGGTAACATTGTATAAGTCCTTGGTTAGGCCGAGATTGGAGAGTTCAGTACTTATATGGAACCCAATCCATATAACTTACAAAGAAAGTTTGGAGAAAATACAAAAAAGATTTTTACGCTATTTATTTTTTAAGAAATTTAATATTTATACCTTTTTAGTTCCATATGATGAGTTATTGCGTCTGTTTGGGTTTTAGAGTCTCAGACTGAGGAGAAGGGTACTAGAACTCATGTTCTTGTATAAATTGGTCCGGGGAAAAATAGACGATGCAGCAAGTCTGGGTGCTGTTTGTTTCAGAGTACAAATTTTAACAGTAGAAATAAATTAATTTTTAATATACCTTATTGCCGAACAGTCATGCATTCCTCCTCGCTGCTGTTGCGGATGATGAGATCATATAACTCAATAATGGGCAATAATATCGATATTTTCAATGATACTATCACAAGTTATAAGAAAAACTGCATTATTTATTTATTGTGATTCTGGAACAATTGAATTATTTATTGTATTTGCTTTTTATCTATTCTTTTATATATATTATTAATTTTATTGTGATTTTGTTATATTTAAATTATTGTTGTATTTGCTTTATATCTATTCGTTGTTTATATTATTGAGACCCTTCCCCCCCACCAAAGCTGGAAAGCGTGCCAACTGGGGGATGGCTCAAAACAAATCGAGCGATGGGATCACGGGTGGCAGTTGGAGGGTCAAAATAACACTCGGCAGCTGAGCAAAACTAGTTTATTTGCCAAATCAACATTAACAGGCTGGCATAGGGCCACAATAGAAACAGGCAGAAGGCCACAATATAAAATCTGCAATTAAATAAATAACAATACACACAAAAATTACCAAGATACTACACAATAATAACAAACGCTATAAATACCACAAACTCAACAATTACCAAATTTAACAATTAACAATTGTATGGCCTATCTGCAGTTTAGCCTGAGACACCCCAAAACGTAAGCCAAATTAATTAACAATTTAAAAGTACAAAAAAATTATAACATATTTGATAACCCCAAACGTAAGCAAATTTTAAGCCCCAAATAAAAGTGAAAATTTAGAAAACTTTTGGATCACAACACTTTAACCCGGCAATTTAGCCCACACATCCCTTGATTCCACCGGGCCAGGGAGTAAGCCGGAATCCCTGGGCAGCTCCGAATTAAAAATTAAGCAAAGCACCATAATCCCCTTTTGGTGAAAGTTTAAAAAATTAAACAATTAAAAAGAAAATCTAACACGGTACCGTTCGAGTAAAAATGCACTTCAAAACCCCCCCCCCTAATACACTTAACAAAAAAATAAATAACAATAACTAGACCTAAACATATAAATAAATCACATAACTTAACCATAGGGACCTAACAACTATAAAATCTAAAAAGATATAACAACAAATAAAACTAATTAATTAATAACAAGAAATATAAATATAAATAAATATTAACACCCAAAAGTTCTTTTTGTATTTCAAGTTTTTCTTTTTTTTTTTTTTAAATAAAAAAAATATATAAGTCCCCATGGCTGTTTTCTCACTTTGTCCAAACAGTTTTAGGCCTAGTCACCAATTACATAGCTCCACAAACTTTTTTTTCCGCTTTTATATTATATAGCACTTCCATTTTTTTTTCTTTATAAATACTTGAACAGCAAAACCCCCAGCTCAGCCGCCGGGAAAACAACATGGAAAGCACTGACCTGAGGACGGAAGACTCATACCCAAAGATGTAGGTGGGGCAGCAGGGTCACCAATGGCCTCTATACATGGTCCTCAGGCCAGGCTGGCAGTGTGGATGGTAGAACTTTGCCCGGACGACCGGCTGAGGGAAAATGTCCCACTCGAGGACCCTGGACTGTAAGGCACAACACAAAAAGGGGACACAAATACACCAGCCCCACAACAAAAATAACACAAACAAATAAAAAAAAG